>CABEEJ010001404.1:59632-91502 GCA_901482245.1 Timema douglasi
ATATATATATATATATATACACACAACTTTTAATTTCTGTTACAAATTACTGGTATTTATTTTCTCACACAAACATCACGCTTGTAAAAGAGAGAGTCACTTTCAAGATTTGTGCAGTTTTAATGAGCCCAACCTTCACAAAGTGTGCACTGAATCCCATCGTCAATGAAATTTTCCCCATAAATGATACAATAAATATTTTCCTCATCTAGTGAATAGTTTTAGTTGAATTTCAGGGATTTCCTAACAGTTTTGACAAACTGTTTTGTAGCTTAGCTCTACTGTATCTTCCTTTTTTCTTATCCGTGAGTTTCTTCTGCTGATTTCCTCCCAAACGTCTCGCTTTCCTCCAGTTGGCCTTTATACCGATTGGAAGTAAAAATTTCCCTCTGGTCTCCACGCCTCTTTCGAATGTTGAGTTTATCACTCGCACTGCTGGGGAGGGTTGGGCTACTCTCTAGTAGGACTTGGGATGTAGAACGTCCGTTGGTGAACTCTTCAACTTCAGCTGGCGGCTGAGAAAAGGATTTCAGGTAATGGTGCTTGGAAATTTAAGTCACTGAAAACGTTACTGGTAAATGGGTAGGCGAAAGCAGAGTGATCAAGTTCCATTCTACACATCCTGGCTAACGTAGAATTTACCAGCCCAGCTATGTCCTTGAAGGATATTTTTAGTTATGGATATTTCCTCTACCACGATGAGCATGCTTAATTATAAGCACTTTTTATTGGTTTCATGACCGCCCTAGCAATTGTGTAGTATGCGGTGCTAAGCTAAGCATGTTAAAATGATGTTTCTTTGCATACATAATCACATCCGGATACTTATAGCTAGCATGTCCATCCAAAATCAAAAGAACAGGACATCTTTCACATGAAATTACTCTTTCCACAACACTTTGCATACAATTTAGGAAACTTTCCTTTGCTACGAAAACACAACGATTGAAATAAATAGTTATATTTTATGAAACTTAATATGTATTCTCTACTTTTAAAACTGACTTAGCTAACCACAAACAGATTCATTCGTAAGCAAACTTAACCATTTAAAAAGCACAACACTCTAACCATTAGTACGTTCATGAGAGAGACGTGCATTCAAGCATGTTGAATTTTTTTACTGATTTTCTAAATACATTTATCTGCCGTACTTTGTTTAAAATGTTATTAATAATTTTAAGCTTTATGTTTAGCATAGAAACTAAAATATGATTAGAAATAATTTGATTAAATCTTTATTGACCAATATATCTTCAAGTACCCTCACAAACATCAATATTTTATCCACGATGCTAATGCTAGTAGCCTACACAGATCTCTAACTAAGTATTTGAGGAATTTAATTAAAATAGAATGATAAAGAACCTATATGAAACTATATACGAATTTCGAATACACTTGACGTTTAAGATTGATCCCAATAAAAAAGCAATAAGAATTTTAAAATGTGTAACATATATTTATATGACAAATTTTAATGGAATTAGATAAATTATTATTGTAAGGCCAAATTTTATCACGTTCTATAAGGTCTAAAACTATGTTAAATTTTTAAATCTATTTGATTTAAATCCTGTAATAACAAATATATGCACACATTTTTAAGTGAAACTCTACCATTTATGCTACTTTAATGCCACCAAATATGTCCCATTTGTTTTTAATTTGTACACCATTGCCTCAAAGGAGACTGGTTGAAGTAATATAAAATAAAGGCTACTACAAAATCTTACTTTATCTCCCTCATAGTCAATTAGAGTTTGCGATAGATTTTCAAAATAAATCATCAGTGTGACTTAGTCTGCAATTATATTATTAAAAAAAATTAAATTATTGTTTATCATGAAAACATTTCCCAAATATGTATTTGGATCAAAAGCGTTTAATCCATTTTAGAAATATTTTAAATTTTCAAAGAACAGTAATCGATTAATAACTATTCTTAAACGAATGGTTACCAAAACATGTTTAATATAGTGCTATTTGCCATGTCAAACATCCCACATATATTCATTCATGTTGATCAAATCCTTTGAACAATTAAACAAAATTCAAAATCAGTCAACCGTATAAATTACCCACAATTAGTGGTCTAAAATCAAAATAAAAAATAACCTTTCTTGGGTTCTATTATATAAAATCAAAACATCAAATTTGAACAAAATCCATGATACCATTTCAGCTAAAACCCTCAGGAACAGGACAGGATGGATGGATGGACAGCAGACAGACAGACATGGGGGCAGGTAAAATGGTAGGACCCAGTATTTGGATTATTGGGCACATAAAACATGAAGATTCTGTATAGTCATTGCAATTGAAAACTCTCACTACTACATTATTATTATTATTAGTACCGCGTCTTACTACCCGTTCGGGTTATACGCACTAACGCAAATGTGTAATGGTAGGGTGATTGTGAGATGAAATGGAGGACCTACAGTTTAACGTGGAATCTGAACCACGGTGGAGGCCTGGCATTCCCCACATTCACAAGATGTCTTGTCAGAGGTGAAGGAAGGGTTTGGTAATCAGATAAATCTATGCCGGGACCGAAGATTGAGCCCCGGCCGCCAGCACAGAAGTCAGACACCTTACCCCTAGACCACCAGGTCACCCTCACTACTACAATACTTTCTCTGTATGATCAGGTAAAGTAATCTACCATTTACAATCATTGTCTACAGAAAAACGAATAGAGCAAAAATTAAAAAGAGGATATAAAATGGATTACATAAAATTTATTTAAAATAGGTATCGTATAAATGAAAACTAGGTTGGTTGAGTTGTCTAAGCTAGTGTGGATCAATTGGCAGCTCGAGGGCCAACTGTGGTCCACGCTCACTGAAAAAGTTGCCCTCACAGTATCTTGGAGGATAATTAAAGGAAAACCCTCGGTAGCAGATAAATAGCTAATGATTCAAATAAAAATATGTATTTAAATATGTCTTTGCACCTTAGTATACATTTATTAGACTAGTAAATATATCTCTATAATAACTTACAAATTGTGTTTGCGAAAGTGTGTGTGCTTACATATTTCATAAAATATTTTTGTAAGATTAATAAACCTATTTTAGGTTGTAAAATTTGAAAGATTCTTTTAGAGAAAAATACAGTTTACTCTAACCTATTGGTATTGAATCGAAGACGTGTTCTCTGTTAAGATGTTGGGATTAGTAAATATACCTTTATCTTCGACCCACGGAGCAATCTTATAATCAGATCGGTTCCTCGGGGTGAAAAAGGTTGGACCATCCTGGTCTAAGGTATCACTCTCGTAAGACACCAGACTTCTAGTTATGGGGAGATCAGAGATCAAATCCCGGTTGGGTGTGCTGAAGATGTTTATTACTAATTTCAATCTTCTCATTTAAACGATTACTACACATAGTTCACCATACACTATTGTTTCTTTAAGACCAAAAAGTTTCATACCAGTCGCCTTAAGGTCATTATTATCCTTACACTGGGTGACCTGGCGGTCTAGGGGTAAGGTGTCAGACTTCTGTGCTGGGGGTCCGGGGTTCAATCCTCGGTCCCGGCACTGATTTATCTGATTACCAAACCCTTCCTTCACCTCTGACAAGACATCTTGTGAATGTGGGGAATACTAGGCCTTCACCGTGGTTCGGATCCCACGTTAAACTGTAGGTCCTTCATTTCATCTCACAATCACCCTACCATTACACATTAGCGTAAGTGCGTATAACCCGAACGGGTAGTAAGACGCGGTGCTAATAATAATAATAATAATAATAATAATTATTATTATCCTTACAACTCAGCCTGCAAGTGTTCACCCTACTCCATCCGTTCTCTAATATTAATATGTTTCAACTAGGTCATCCTTCAAATACTCACCCACATCTACCTGTTTACTTAGAATTGTACTTTATGGAGTACCTTGAGGGAAAGAGGAAACTCACATACTTTGAGGGAACGAGGAAACTCACATACTTTGAGGGAAAGAGGAAATTCACATACCTTGAGGGGAGAGGAAACCGAAATACGTTCAGGGAAAGAGGAAACTCACGTACCTTGAGGGAAAGAGGAAGCTCACATACCATGTGAGAGGAAACTCACATACCATGGGTGCTTTCGTCTTTAAAACATTTGTGGTGCTGGCCAATTTGAATAGCCCTTGAGCACAAACATATGGAAGAAACAGTAAGAGGAGGATCAGGAAAAATAGCTACAAGAAATTACTTGGAAAGATATGGGAAAACTTTACCTGGAAAAACTGATTAATATCGACCGACCTTTATACCGACCAGACACTTAAGGTCATTAACCATGTGACGTAGCCAGTTGGTAAACTATAAGGAGTAATAATATTGCTACGATATCAGATATACCAGTTGCAACGAAAAGAGTTGAGGTAATAAAGTTTAATTGTTTAGGTCTTCCAAGGTCACATTGCAGAGTTTGGCCTTCAAAAGAGAAGAATAAAAATAATAAACTAAGAACTCTGATGAAATGTATACACTGTTTATTATTGTCATTTTAATCGAAAGCAAAGGTTAACTTCCTTGATTCAAGGAGCTCTCTGTCGTGCTGATTTCAGCAACATATCAAGGTTTCTTTCTGTCATAGCTCATTTCCTTTAGAAAATAAAACACAAATGGTGGGAATCATTTGTTTGTTGTGAGTGTTAAAATTATCTATTAATTTTTTTTATTCTTTTCACCGCGTCTTTAGTACCCATTCAGATTATATACATACATAAAATAAGATAATTTATTAGAAATGAGGAAGGTATAATTTCAGAAGAAATGTATCCACAATGATTTGGAGCCAAAGTGGGAAAACATTTAGAAATATAATTTATATATGTGTACTTATGTACAAATTGTATATTTGTATTTATCTATATCTATGTGTGTAGAATAGTATATTTATATTTTTGTATGTAGGTAGGTATATAAATTTATTTATGTATTTACGTGTATGTATGTAACCCTATATATATATATATATGATTATATGTGCATGTATATGTATACATATGTGTACATGTTTATACATGTATACATATATATGTATACATGCATATTTGTTTATACATACATATATATTACACATATCGTCACCCGAGAATGCAAGTGTTCTATCTTCAAAATTGTTAAATTTGAGATATTTGGTGTTTACGTTTATTTAGAATGCATATGATACACCTGCGGTGAAATTGAGACTATTAAATAATTACTAAAGGAGATACAAGCTCGAGTTGTCATCTATTAACATTGGTTTTATACACAAGGTCAAACTTCAATGCTCTTTTACACAAAAGTGAAAAATTGGACATAGAACACTTGCATTCTCGGGTGACGATATATGTAGGCCTATATATGTATGCGTATATATGTAGGTCTATATATGTATACTTTTACATTTATATATAGGCCCACATGTATTTATACATAAAAGGATATATATATATGTATACATGCATCTATGTTTATACATGCATATATAGTACACATATATATGTATGTATATATATATGTATGCGTATATATGCAGGTCTATATATATATGTATTATTTTACATTTATATATATAGGCCTATATGTATGTATACATAAAAGCATATATATATATATATATATATCCCAGTCACCGACCTTCCAGTACAACACAAAAGTGACGCCATAGACCGATGCAAACAAAATGGCTGACACGAGAGGACAAAGTGATAGACAACGGGTAGACAAAATGAAAACAATTATTTGTAAGTCTGGATGGGTCAAGTGGCCGTCACATTTGGACCAACTGCCGGGAAACCTCAGGTATAAGTGTACAAAGTGATAGTCAAGCAAGCAGCCGACGGTACGGATCAAGTTAAGTGTGGGCTAAGTAACAGAACAGTTAATACAATACACCATTGTCCCGGTATATAGGCCTACGTGAGTCTCTTATAATGTAATAATTACGTCAGTATGTGAGGTCTATCCTCCTCCTACATGTAATGATCACCTAGTAGGTGCCTCCAGACTAATTATAAGTTAGAAATATATAAATAAATGTTAATATATCTTTTATAAAATTGGGCAACATGCTACACATCTCGCCGAGCTTTGGCCGAAATTGAAAGGAAGCATATTAGAGGAGTTATTTCAAGAGACCCGCCTCGGTGGCGTAGTTGGCTAACGTGCTTGTCGTGTTGAGCTCTACTGCTGAGGACGGGGAGATCGAGGTTCGAATCTAGGTCGGGTGAACTGGGGGTGGTTTTTCCTAAATGGTTTTCCACTCTCCCTCCACGCAAATTCGGGTTCACTTCCTCTAATTCAACCTTCCCAATTCCTAATCCATTAGAGTAATTAGTACTTATGGCGTATAACCCGAACGGGTAGTAAGACGCGGTGCTAAATATTATTTCAAGAGGACTTTTTTCCCAACCGTCAGCGTAACTACTGATTACAGGAATATCGCGGTGTGAAATCCAGTCGGATGCACTGAGAATGGTTTTTTCATCAATTGTTTCGATTATCCCCCCACAAAAATGACAGTACATATTTTCTAAAATTAAAATCCCTTTTTTAATTCAGTAGTGTAATTGTTTTTTAGCACCAAGTATATCACCCTTTCACCTTATACGCCTATTTACTAATCATGCTAATGGGTTTAGGTAAGAGGAAGGCTATATTTATAGAAAGTGTTCCCGCTACTGCGTGGAGGGATATTGGAAAACCATTCTGGAAAAAAAACATACTCAGTACACCCTACCGAGACTAAAACTTTGATATCCCTGTCATCAGCTATCTAGTCTACTGCTAGAGTAGCACCATAGACCATGCGGCCACCAAAGCGGGTTGTAATTAGTTCATGTGCGTATTAACTAAATGGGTAGTAAGACGCGATGACAAAAAATAAATACACGGTTCAGTGTAACTTTTAAACTCTTGCACAAACTAGTGAAACTTTTCCCATTTATGAACGATCTTCTGCTGTTTAAAGTTACAAAATATCTCGTTGGGTAAGTAGGTGTGTTGAAAGTGATGGTGGAGCAAGGCCAGTAAGTCAATATAAATTCACAACTTTGTTTCTTGCAGTTATTCTCTTAATTAAGTAGGTATTTCACCTTTTTGATTCCTCAAGTACGATTTTATAGTTAAAACAAAATGTTTACCTCTTTTCCTAGGAGCCGATAAATTGTTTCTTTCCGAGAAACGTCCTTTGTTAGAAGATTGATAACAAATCTAGTGTTTATAATATTAATTTTTGAAGAGTGCAACACATGGTAAATAATACCATTTAAAAATAATATTATTTATTTAAGTGTTTACAGGTATAAGAATACCCCACTCTTTGAGGGAATCGTAAAATCCAGGGTATTAAAGAGGGGGTGCAACAATATCTAGGGGGTCCACAGAATCCTGATTTCTCCCTACCTTTCTACCTCCATGTTGATCACTTTGTTGGTTTAGTAGTAACTTGACTGTCACTTGAGCCATTCTTAACTGGACTTGTCTCTATATTTGTCTAGCAGTTGGTCCAAGTCGTGTCGGCCACTTAATTCACCCAGCCTTCCAAATAAATGCTTATAGCTAGCTTTTCGGCCAGTTTGTTGTCTAAATGTTTGTATGGCACAGTGCCAAACAATGCGACCACCTATGTGGACTATAGATGGGTGCGATGGTGAAGTTCCCCATGGGTATACAATCCTCTTTCCACACTCATGTGGGGACATTTCCTCAAACCTAACCTCTTTGATAAATATCACTCTCTTGCTTAACTCGTTAGCAGTCCTTGTATTCTTGTATATATATGTTACAGGAAAAGTAGATTCTCCAGTAAGAGTCGACTCGGCCTAGGTAAAGTCGACTCTTACTAGTATTTTTAGTAAAAGTTGATCAAAAGCGAAAAGTGATGAATTTCGATCAACATTTACTAGTCAGAGTTGACTGTACCTAGGGAAAGTATACTCTTACTACCTTGAGTTAGTAAAAGCTGACTTTTTGCAAGGAAACGGTCTACTACCTAATAAAAACCAAATAAAAAAGCAAAGCCTTTAGAATACAAAGAGAGATATAAATGGTTATTATTTATTACAGCATAACCTAACCTAACCTAGCCTAACCTAACAGAATTTACCTTGGAGATTGAGCATTATAGCTTAACTTTTTCACGAAACAGTAGAGCTGGGAAATTGAAAACGGTTGCATGTGGAGAGCAACATCGCGGAATCCACTTTTACTAAACCACAGCAGGCATAGTTAACTCTTCCTAGTAAAAGTTGATCTGTTTATTCCCAATCAACTTTTACTGATACTTTTAGTAAGAGTCGACTTTACCTAGGCCGAGTTAACTCTCCCTAACAATCTACTTTTCCTGTAACATGTATATATATATATATACCAAAGTTATTTATATTAAGTAATGGATCCTCCCCATCCTTTAGTCATAATATTAAAACAAAAAAAAGTAATAACGTTTTTAATTTCAATTCCCATTAAAAAATTTTTTTACAGATTAATTACCTAAAATTCAAAAGAATGATGATGGGATACAATATTTTGAAATAAGTTAAAATGGTATTTAAAAATGCAACATATATGCATGTAATTTGTTAAATAAAATGTATTTAGAATGTATATCCATATTATTATAAATTTTACTAATGTTGTAAATAACGTTAGTAGCAGTGAGCATGCAAATTTGATTAAAGAACAAAAATACAGGAGAAATATGAGAAAAAATTGTCTTTTTTTAGTGATAACTTGAATGTAAAAATCAAAAATTGATGTATAAAATATTATATGTTTTATTTTTAAAAGGTTTATTTGGGAAATGTTTTCAAACGCAGAGTAATATTTCTTTCGTGCTGTTGGTATCACATGTTTTGTCATCTTTTTAATTTTTTTATAGCTAGTTTACATGTTTTAGGTACAGTTTCACTTTTAATGCAGTCTGTGATTTTAATCATATTAATTGCTGAGTTTATTCTACACTAAAAAAAAAGCATAAATTTTTGTCTTCACTCTTATCAGTAACAAATACATACATTTGTTTTGATAAAATATAAATATTGTATTTATTTAAATATAACTATTATTACTCTACTCAAATTTCTTAAAATTCCAGGGCTCTTTTTGTACCATAGACTACCCATTTTTTTTTGTCTAACTGGAATTTTTCTGGGAATTTTCCAACATTTATAAGTAGAAGCCGTATTCTGAAAATAATGTTTAAATTATGTTGCTTTTTTAACTATTTTAGATTAATGTATTATAATATTTTTGTATAAATTTAATATGTTTTTATTTATAGTTCAAGCAATTATATTATATACATAACTTAGTTTGTGTTTTATATTATGGGTTAAGTTTTTTAAAACATTCAGAGCAAAATTAAGCAAACATTATTCCAACTATTTGTTTCTTGAAATATTTAAATACTATTGTACACATAGTCAATAAAAACGCTTTGATTTTAGGAATTTGATTAAAGATACCTTTATTTAGTCCTAAGTTACATTTGTTTTCAAATTTGTTGGTAATAATTTGTAGGTAATTATTTATTCTTTAACTAGTTGTATAGTAGCACCGCACTTAGCTGAAGGTTGATTTTGTTGGTGAGTTGGCCTTACTGTGTGCGATACTTTTAGTGTTTTGTTTTAACATGGATTTATGTGTAACTTTCATGTAATACATTTTTATAGCTTGTACTTTATGTGACTGAGACGTCTTGAAATTGCTTATTATGTCTGTAACCAATACATCTTGTTATGAAAGTTAATTGGTGTGTGATATAGTAAAAGATGGCGCAATCGGTAGTGCCTGCAGTGAATTATCTTTGATTCAAATTTGTGAATACGACTATCTTGTCCTGTAAAGAAGTGGTTATTAAAATTGAGTTTAACAACACAAAGTCGCTTAAGCTTGCCGAAGAATTTCGTTGAATTCCATTAAGAAGTCTTGGAATATTTTGAGGCACCAGAGACTGGAAAAAAATCTGCGGGCGTGCAAATAGCCAGGCTAAGAAACCTATTAGGACGAGATTCTGTCCGACTCTATTAAACCTTAACTACCATCAAACCTTAAGAGGAATGGTATATTGTCTGTTCTTAACTCTCACTGTATTCCTAAGAAGAATGAAACCATTCTTGGGCTAATTTGTTAAGAACGTCTCAGTGAATTATTTGAAAACGTTTACGCAGAACTGTAAACTTTGTTCCCAATTATTGCACACATTTTGGCAGACACCGAAATTGGTACTTTCAAGACAACTTTGCTCCTGTGCCCACGTAACTATAGATAAAAATATATCACATGATGCCATCTGTTTCCTCGCACTCGTTTAGCCGCCATTATTTAACAAATGTTGAGCGTTTTCACCAATCGTGTTAATTTGATCTGTGCTCGCTAGGTTGCAGCGCTATCAGTAGGGCTTATACGCATGCGCGCAACAGTAAAAGCAGTACCAACCATGCGTGTTCTGAATAAAAATATATTTTTTTCCCACAGATACATAAATTCAGTTCATAACATGCGTAAAACATTAAAGTGGCTGATAACTTTTATCTTGTAGATAACTTTAACCTCCCAATAGGTAGGGTCTATATATATCCGGTAGTCATAAGACCGGCCCTTAGATTGGAATCTCATTCTCCCAGTAATCCAGTTTATTGTACGAGTGAAGTCTTAAGCCATACTATCACCGAAACTGGCTTCAATCAAATATGTAATAGGTGTGTATTAATGGTGTGTGAGTAAAAAAACGGGGTTTAGGTGTTCCTTGTTGCTGCGAGAGGGTAGGAGACCTTGAGTGAAAATAATAAAAACTTTAGACGTTACGTGTTGCTTTCACCATTGATTTAATTTAAAATAATGAGTGAAATGATACAGATTTTAGGTGTCTCTGGTTGCTGTTGCTATTGGGTAAAAAAAACGTGAATTAACATAATACCTTTTATTGGTGTCTATTGTTACTGCCACCAATGGCATAGTCAATAGGAGGTGTATGTTTTGAATTTTTTTTTTTGCAACCATTTTAATACCAAAGATATTAACAATTTAAGAAACGAAAGATCTCGTAAATCCTTGTAATTGTGTATCAATGTAATATAAATTGTTTAGTTACACTCACCTAATTTAAAATACCTTTATTAATTGTTTAATATTATAATAAAAGCTTGTTGTAACAAGCTTGAACGTTTTTCAAAATACATATCTTTATAAATATAATATTTTCCATAGTATTTAACAAGGTTATTATTCATTTATTATGGCATATGAAATCTATTCTAAGATGAATCAAAATTTAGAACGAATTTTATAGCCACACATAACGTTAAAAATGTAACAAAACATACCTACCTATGGTTAGATAAATGGTACAATATCTAGTTGCGTTATAATATAAAAATAATATTGAGATATTAAAAAAAACGGTGAGTGAGTTTAATTAGGTCCAACAATATTTGTTTTGTGCGATCCGTTTTACTATCTGTCCCAGTTATCCGCATTTATTTTTATTTACTAGATAGAGATAGAGTTAGAGGTTAGAGTAAATGCACCACCATTAACGTAAATGGAGAGTTTAATCTTTATGATAGTTTAGTAAAAAACTGAAAAACATCAAAACTAAAACTAAGTGAAATAAAAAAGAAATACTTTTAGAAGTGAACTCTGAGACTCTACGTACATGATTACGTAGAGAACACAATGAGGCCCGAGGACGACCATTTAGAGATTGCTTCGAAAAATATATCACGTGACAGGGTTAATGAATTTAAATATTTAGGAACGGTTTTAAATACCAATAACGATATTAGATTGGAAGCTAGGGAAAGAATGCAGTGAGGAAATGTATGATATTACTCGGTCAGTAAGTTGTTGCCATCTCTATTCTCAACTGCTTTCAAGGAATGTAAAAAGTTGAATATACAAAGCAATATATTTACCAGTTTTTTTTATGGTTGTGAACGTGGTTTATCACCATATAAGACGAGAATTCATCAAATCATCCAGACTACGGTGGGCAGGACATTCAACGCTAATGGAATAACGTTCAAGATATTGACTAGTAAAACTAATGGGAAGAGACCAATGGGAAGACCTGGTCTCAGATGGGAGGATAACATTAGAATGGGCCTGAAAGATATAGGGTGTAATGACGTGGACTGGATAGAACTAGCTGAAGATATCAATAAGGTGTAACGGATATAACTAGCTCAAGATAGGAATAGGGTGTAACGGATAAAGCTAGCTCAAGATAGGGATAGGGTGTAACGGATATAGCTAGCTCAAGATAGGAATAGGGTGTAACGGATATAGCTAGCTCAAGATAGGGATAAGGTGTAACGGATATAGCTAGCTCAAGATAGGGATAGGGTGTAACGGATATAGCTAGATCAAGATAGGGATAGGGTGTAAAGTATACATCTATCACAAGATAAGGATAAGGTGTAATGTATAGAACTATCTCAGGATAGGGATAGGGTGTAACGGATATAGCTAGCTCAAGATAGGGATAGGGTGTAACGGATATAGCTAGCTCAAGATAAGGATAGGGTGTAATGGATATAGCTAGCTCAAGATAGGGATAGGGTGTAATGACGTGGACTGGATAGAACTAGCTGAAGATATCAATAAGGTGTAACGGATATAACTAGCTCAAGATAGGGATAGGGTGTAACGGATATAGCTAGCTCAAGATAGGGATAGGGTGTAACGGATATAGCTAGCTCAAGATAGGGATAAGGTGTAACGGATATAGCTAGCTCAAGATAAGGATAAGGTGTGATGTATAGAACTAGCTCAAGATAGGGTCAAAGTGTTTTTATGTATAGAACTAACTCAAGATAGGGATAGTTGGCCGAATTTTGTGAGTACAGGAGTAACCTGTTTATATTTGAATACATTATATAAATGATTAGTATTATAAAATATACGTGCTATTATTATTATGAGCAAAATCAGTATCTAAATTAAACTTTCTCAGAACATCCCTAATAAAATGGAATTGTTTATTTGGCAGATATTAACTAAACTAATTGTGTCCGTTAATTAAAAGAGCTTGAATAGCAGTATTTTTCACAAAAAGTTAATATATATAATTAATTTATAACTAAGAAATTTATAAACTTACAAAAGTGGGGCAATGGTGATAAAATATATAATCAAAATATTTTTATTTTTCCAAAGGTTGGATGGAGATAATCAGATAATCTACTGATCCAAACGATATCAAAAAGTTCTAAAGCATACTTAATATTTAATATACAATTATTAGGTACTTTTTTTAAAAAACATTTATTTGGCTAGGTGGTTAATTTTTTTAAATGATAGTTATATATTATTTATTACACTAGCATCAAAATGATTCATCTAAAAATATTATAAAATATTGGTTTAGAAAATGTTTCTCTAATGTAGCATTAAAGTATGTCTTTGGAGAAGGATATTTAATAAAAATTACTAGCCCCTGAACTATTCCTATAGTGTATATTTTCTCGTGTACATTTAAATTATTCGGCCAAAGTGAAACTAACGACTGTAACTGCCCTTATCTAAAAAAAAAAAGCGAGGTTTAAAAATATTTTTGAATATTAGGATATACTATTATTTACAAAACAAATTTTTTTTAAACTATTTAAACGTTTATTTTTACGATCTATCTGTGATTAACCACTTTTGATCAAAATCGTAGGTCAATACAAGCAAATAATCAAATATTTGGGGTGAGTGCATGTATGTGCCTCTTGTCTAAAAGAAACTATCCCATCAGTTTAAAAGACGTGGATTGAACACATACTCAACACACAATCCTGAATGATTAATATATATCTAGTAGTATTTGACTTTTTTACAGGATAATTAAACTTCTTGGTGCTGACCCACTTTTAACACAAAATAATAATTTCAGTGTCCTTCAAAACACAAGAGTGTTAATTTTTTAGACACTATTTTGTATTTTAGGTTATATTGAATTTACCAAGGATATACATATACAATTTTTAATGTAAAAACTAAGATATTTATTAAAAACGTTCTTACTAAACAAATAATTATACAATTATTTATTCTGGTCATGTATGTACAATAGTTTGAGAATGTACAAGTTATTATATTTTACAGTCAAGTTCTATGTAATGAAAATGATAATGTGATGAAGTAAATGTAAATGAACATATTTGTTAAAATAAGCTTGTGTGGTAATCCCACCTGTTAAACACACACATCATATATACACCGGCAACTCGCCAACACTTTACAAGATGTAAACAAATAACTCTAAGTTATAAGTACGGTACCCGGAATTATTGATATAGAGTACCGTATAGACAAATATATAAAATTTATATTTTATATAATATAATATGTATTACATATTATATGTAATATGTATAGTATTAAACATATAATATATAATGTATATTATGTTTAATATTATAGTATATATAATATATTCGTACAGTATATTATATATAGTATGTATATCATATGTACGTATATACTATATACCTTTTATATAATATAAAATATATCATATATATGTTAAAACCATGATCAGGGCTAGTGGTTTATATTTTACTGTACAGCAGAGCCACAGCCACCAAGCTTGTGCAAGAATGGACCATGTCCTCCGTGGAAGCCTCCAGAACTGCTGCTCGCGATTACGTTGTAGCTCGACTCCGATTCTTCCTCCTCGCTGGTGACATACTCTCCACCTTCTTCATACTGTTCATATTGTTCTTCCTCCCTCAGCCCTACGCTCTCTTGTTGATCGTAAGCTCCATCTTGTTCTACAACAGAGTATTCACCCCCACCATAGCCGCCCCGGTAGCCACCCTCATATCTGTCAATATATTCACCCCCGTAGTCACCGCCGTAGTCACCGCCGTAGTCACCGCCAGTATAAATCTCTTCCCTATGATCAATATTCGGCCCCGTGATGAATTGTTGCTTGTTCACACTTTCGGGCACGTAGCCCAGATCCAAGTAGCTGATGTAACGTCCACCCGCAGGGTAACCTCCCCCTTCCACAGCGTTTTCTAGTTCCTCCTCTTGAGCGGCGAAAAGAGCTTCTTGGGCCTCTTGTTCCAAACGGGTTCTAGAACATCCGTACCCGCCGGATGGTAGCCTAAGCTCCACCACTTGTTTGTCGAAACTCTGCAGTCGCTCCTCGGGAATGTTACTTATAACCTGCGTCCAGAACAATTACATTTTAGAGAATATATTGAATTTAAACATTTAGTAGGTTTTGCATGACTGAAAAGTGCAAGTTTTCAGGATGATTTAACATCTTTATCCAGTGAGTTAATACTTACATAATTTACTCTTTGTATGGATTCAAAATTGCAGACGTGATTGTAAACTAAAATAATAATTGAATAGGGGATAGTTTTCTAAATAAAACATTAATCATTTAATTGAATACTCACTTTTATAAAGGGATTTAGGAGACCTTTATTGTTATAATTAAATTGTTTTAGAATCTTTTTTGTGCCAATTTTAAAACTATGTTACAAACAGCCTACTCCATTCATATAGTTTTGTAATGGTATTACCATAATAAATTTATATTATTGGACTGTTATTTTCAAGTTTATTTCTAATGCTCTTATATTATTATTATTAGCACCACGTCTTACTGCCTGTTCGGGTTATGACCTCTCTCTTATAAATCAATTATTTGTTACGATAATTATAAAATAGCTATTTGCCATATGAGTTCATAACCTTTTTGAAATCTCAAATTATGTTCTGAATATTTAACTTTTTACAATGGCTGCTGAATTTACTAACTAAATCCAGCATTCTACACGATATTTGAGTTGTATATATATATATATATATATTAAACCAAGCTTACTAATTTTGTATATAGTTATTTATTAGATGCACAGAAAATATCTCAAGATAAATTAAGTTTAGGCTTTGAGATATTTTTAGAACTAGAAATTACCAAATGTACAGAAGCCCTTTTTATTTATTTTCTAAATTCGTTATTAGCTTACTTTGAATTTGAAAATTTAGAATTAATACATCAACTTTAACTATCATATTTATTTGAATTTTGAAAGATAAACGTCACACATGAAAGTGGATTTATTGGTGCAATAGAAAGGGCTAGAAATATGTTGGTCTAGTGTTAGTAAGAATGTATTTAGACATAAACTGGAAACCTAGATTATTTACTTTACGAAGAAAGCTGATGTTAATATTTACACATACCGTTATATATATGCTTTGTCTCTCTCTGAAATGATTGTAGTTCGTGTTTTATCAGCTTTTTTTAAATATATATAATCAAAATAATAGTAGAACATAATAATAATATTTAGCACCGCGTCTTACTACCCGTTCGGGTTGTACGCTTTAAGTACTAATTACTCTAATGGTTAGGAATTGGGAAGGTTGTATTAGAGGAAGTGAAACCGCATTTGCGTGGAGGGAGAGTGGAAAACCATTTAGGAAAAACCAACTGACCGAGATGCGAACCTCGATCTCCCCGTCCTCAGCAGTCGAGCTCAACACGACAAGCGCGTTAGTCAACTACGCCACCGAGGCGGGTAATAGTAGAACAGCATATTAAATTTATATTTAATGGGATGGTTTATTTCATCGCCAGAAATTCCAACTGAAATAACTGATTTTGACATAGGAAGTCAGGAGTAAAGCTGGACGCACTGGAGTTTTTATTTAAAGTTTAAGTGGTTTTCCAAGCTCTCTGTATAAAGGTGCTGATGGATAATTTTTCATCCTTAAAATCCTTACTTCATTATATTAAATGATTAATAGTTCCCATTTAATTGAATAAAAGTAAAGTAAATTTACATATTAAAGGAGAAAATTATATTTTATACAAATATATATATATATATACAAATATATATATATACAAATATATATATATACAAATATATATATATATAAATATACAAATATATATATATATACAAATATATATATAAATTATTTTTCATTGTTTTAACTTAAGCTTTTAAACAAAGTTTTTTTTAAAAGACATAAAGATAATTCTAAGAGATTTAATTCCAATGGCCCTACCACACCGATAAATATTAAAAGGCTACACATGATACCACATATGGTCATACCAGGTTTTGACTAAGTCATAAAAGTATTTCTTCTATTGGGCACTATAAGCTTGCTCTTTGGCATTATAAAAAGCTTTAGAGAAGTGGCTGTGTGTGAGCTGATACTAACCTTTTTGATTGCACCTTCTTTGGGAATACTTCGTGGACCATATAGAAGACCTTCTTCTCGAACTGCTCTTTCAGCGTTCTGTGCAAGTCCATAAGCAAGAGTCAAGGATACAGCATCAGCGGGAGATAAAGAATGCTGTGGTCCTCCCCCTCCTCCGCATGACCCCCCAATACTTCCTAGCTCCTTTTCCTCTGCTGCTTCTTCCACGACACGCTCTCGCTGTTGCTGGACATCTGAGTAGAAGCTTTCATAGCCTCCCCCGAAACTACTACCATAGCCATAGTAGGGCAGGGGAGCTTCTTGAGCCAGGGATTTATAGTACGGGCTGCGTGATCGACAGGCGGAGCACCTTTGCCTGGGCAAATGAGCTGGTGTTACCTAGAAACAACATCTCAAATATATTAGTTTCAATAGTTTCAATTCATACGTCAATATTTGTCACAGCTTACATTGAAGAAAACTCTCCAATGTGAGTGGTTAGTATCAATCCATGGCATTTCAAGAAAAACAAGCATACTCAAGTTTGGATCGTAGCAAGTCGTATTAGAGACTTAAAATGCCACCAACCTTAGTGAATCAAGAGTTAATTTATTTAGTAAGGCCTAGTAGTTTTACTGATGGATATAGATGATAGCGTGGATGGTAACTAAACTAAAATCTATTGTCTAAGGGAACACATAGATTTTTTCTCATATTACCACTGAAACAAATGTGATTTTTTGTTAAGTAATAACTTGGAATTGGTTTAGGATTTACTAATAGATATTCTATTTTCAACAGTCCAGTGTAAAATTCAATTTTGTCCTTATGTGAACCCATTCAATTAAGTGAATTGATTTATTTAAATGGCTTGATACAATCATCAAAACGGCGTCTCAAGTTGTCATCAATATCAAACATAGAGAAACAAGGAGATGAAGTTCTACACGAGAGACTAAGGGTGCGCGTAATTCGTCAATGTGTCAATGTGTCAATATGTACAATTTTACACTGTTGTATAAAGGAGCAATAAAGTTCGACCTTGTGTATACAACCAATGCTACAATATGACCACTTGAGTTTGTATCTGCTTAAGTAATTATATAGTTGTCTCTATTTCACCGCAGGTGAACCATGTACTTTCTAAATAAACGAGGAATGCCAGGCCTCCACCGTGGTTCGGATTCCACGTTAAACTGTAGGTACTCCATTTCATCTCACAATCACCCTACCATTACACATTAGCGTAAGTGCGTATAACCCGAACGGGTAGTAAGACGTGGTGCTAATAATAATAATAATAATAATAATAATAATAATAATAATAATAATAATAATAATAATAATATTAATCTAAATAAACGTAAACACCAAATATCTCAAATTTAACACTTTTGGAGATAGAACACTAGCATTCCCCTTTTTATAGCAAAATATGTTTCCAGATAATTGCTAAGCTCGTTTACATAAGAATAATCCAGGATAATTTATTTTTGTAAAATTCTTAGCATTCAGGAATAAATAAAATATTTCAGTATGATAAAAAATATATTTTATTAACTTTACTTTGATAAGATATTTATGGAGATACTTTATTTGGCTATTGAAAGTAGGTTTATTATCTCTATAATAATGTTTATTAGGCGTATAACCTAAACAGGGGATAAGAAAAAATTGTTGTCAAAGCAGATATATTTCCATTGTCAATGGAATGTTTCTTTGACAGTTTAAGTTGGAAAATATAAGTAAGGAGGGAATTAAAAATGTATCACATTTTTCAACAATAAATATATATTCAATATGCTATGACAAACTAAGATAGCTCAATTTGTTGATAGTAAGAGATTGTCAAGGATATAATGTATCTTGTATTCATATACACATTAATTGTATCAACAACAAATCAATGCGTAGCAGGCGAGGTGGAGCTATCTCAGGAGCTACACACCAAATAAAGGTAGCTACTGACCTACCTTCTATTAACCAAAGCCCAGTAATAATTTGGCCATTTGACTTGAAGCTTTACACGCATTAGTGACCACATGGGAAAAGGCTCCAGCCTAGTTTGGTTTGTGCATGGTTAGGAGAACGCAGCGCAAATCAATGCCTCGCATACTCTGGGTGGTTTCTTCTCTTCTTACATGTAAATGTAACTCCTTAAAATAATTCTACCTTCCTCAATCTTACCCCAGTAGTGTAAAATATGTATAAATCCCAAACGGATATAAATATATGGTGCACCAAACTATACATAGGCCTATATCAAGGTTTGAAGGAGAAGGTTTCTGAACACTATTTCATTTTTTAAAGAATTTCTAAAACTCCTTGGGTTTGTTTTTAAGACTTAACCATTTATATCAGTCAAACTTTATGAGTAATGTTACCTAATTAACCTTATAAACCTGATAAACATTTGAATTCAAGTTTATTAAAATGTAGTTATTTTTGATTGGATCTTACCAATCTAATGAAAATACACATATTTATTAATGATGTCTTCAGTAGTATTATAAAATGAATAGTACATAGCATTTAGCTAAAAACGTTTTAAATTAATTGTGTGATGGAGAATTTTACCACGTTCATGAAATGTTTGAGAATTTAAATATGATTTTAGAATAGTACTTCAATAATATCGAACATTTTTCAAAAGTATAATGAATTTTACAAATAAATTTGGTTGTTTATGATAACATTTAAAAGGAAAATATTATAAGACTTTTAAATACTATGAACAGCTCAAGTGGCTCAATATATAATGCTAGACAATTTGTTCTATTGCATTTTCATTTCTATTAAACAATGAACTTTATTTTATTGCTATAAAACTTAAATATTTTTAAAAATTAGCCTTAGATTGTTATTTAAATTTTATTTTAAAATAAGAACTTGACTTTTATTTTATCTCCACCTTCTAATACCCTTTCGGGCTTTACGCATATTCACTATTTAGTAATTGCACTAATGTGTTCGAAATTAGGGAGGTTGAATTTAGAGAGTGTACCCACATTTTCGTAGAGGGGTTGTGGACATTTATTTATGAAAAATCATCATTAGTGTGTCCGACTGGAATTTAAAATCCAATCTCTCTATCATCTACAGTCCAATAAATTGCAAGACCATTCGGACAACGAAGCGGGCTAACTCTACTTTGTAGCCCCTAAATAACATAAGTGATATTACTTATAAGTAAAAAATTATAATAAAATAGTATTATAATGGATTTTTAAGATATATGGTTTAATAAAATATATATTTACCAAATTCCTACAGTAATAAGTATTACATAAAATTAGTTTAGTTTATTAGTACGGGTACAATCAAGGTTAAGGGTTGTGTTGAACAAATTTGTGATCAAAACTTGTTAATACATTTTGTAATAAATGTGATCTAGTTTTAAGTGCACCATCAATGGCAATGTAACTATGTTTCATAGTGTAGTATTTCTCGTTGGAATGGCAGTTCTTAAGGATCAAAAGCACTAAAATTATGTTCAATTATCATAAAATGTTATGTTGTGAGATTAGTAAAAACTAATATTGGTTTGAAAGAGACAAGATCTGTGTTAACAACCATTATATTTTACTTATAATATTAAATTCGAAGTGTATTTTTAAGAGTAATTGAAAATGAGTTTGTATTTTAATTAAAAAATAATGAATGTTCAAAATTTAAAATGTAAGGATTAAATTCTATTTAGACATTATGTGGTTAAAACTTGTCTTCATTTTACTTTGAGCTATCTTTTAAAATAACAAACCACAGTCTTCTTAATTAGCGTATGAGGATTTATGAATGTCTACCCCTCGTATCAGCCAGCGCTCCGGTAGGTAAATGATACATGTCACTGTCTAGTCTTGTAATATCGAGATATTTCTAACAAAACAATGGTATTATTTAAGACTATAGCTTACGCGAAGACTGCCACATGTGCACACATCTCCTATTGGCTGCAATCTAGGTGGACTGCGTATCTTCTGGCACACAACTCTTGTTTGTTGAACGTTTACCTTCTGAGGTAGAGGAGGCCTCACCTATACACAAACAATAGTTTAGACAGTCAGTAACTTGTTTCTAGAATCAGCATAGCATGTTTTAAGTCACAAGTGAGTTCTAAGTCATGAGTCAGACGTTCTCTTTATTCAAGCAGTTTTTACTTGGTTTGAAAATACATAATATACATGTTTTAATGCAGTTTTTATTCAATATTTATGATCCATTAAAAACAATAGTAAGGCATCTAGCATGAAAATGTGGACACACTGGGCCAAATCACCAAATTTTAGGGCCATGACTCTCAATTTTCGAGAGGAACCACTTCCTCCGGCGGCTATGTTGAGTTTCATAGCGGCCAACTTGTTATATAAGAATATTACCAATATCTTGGCTTCTAAAGCAATTAGGATCACAATCTTGGTGTTTAAATATGCGTTTTTGGGGTTGGGAATAAAATCATACAATCTTTAAATGGCTCAGACGATTTATTTATACACAATATTACATTTTACTGGTGTGCCTGTGTACCATTTAGAAACTATTCACCGATATTTTGTTTTGGAAATAATTTCTGTATTGAAACATCCATGTTAAATACATATTAAATACATATGTTTTTATATATTCGTTTATGAAAAATGGCATATTATCATATTGCACCTATATGAAAAGTGCATCATTATGCTAATATGAAAGATGTATTATACGAAAGATGTCATTGCTAATGTCGTATTCAAATATTGACATCCACAGAGTTAAGTGCAATTCCAACCTGCCTTGCTGCATCCACACCTACAACCAAATCTACTGTGGCGCTTACAGTTACATTTCGCCAATTCACTACAAGCCTTTGAGGCAACAGGTAACATGTTCTATACAGGAATCCAGAATACACGGTCTCTATTCAGAGTCCAACCTCAACCCTCTGGATTAGGCGCGTTTTGTACACTGGGCTCAATGGTGCACCGTACTCCTGCCTGATATGAAACCCACTTTGAGTTTTGTAATAGTGAGTCCCTAGTTGGGCGAAGTTTCTGCATTGTCTTACTCTTCTGGCAAAACAGCTTCTTCCCGGCTTCATTCACATTTTATACGTCACTGGCCTTATACAAGATAACGGTGGAGCGTTCTAGCATTTGATATTTTCATCATCATGCTCATGTTTTGTGTAACGGTGGAGTTCCATTTAGGTAAAGGCATGTGTCACATCAGGATAGCAATTACATACCTCCAAGGCAGACTTCTTGCCTCGTACAAAAAATACAGAGGTGTTATCACAACTTGTGAAACTTAGGCTGATAGAGGGGGAAGGTATTTCTCTCTACTCAGCTTCCTGTAAATAGCATTTAGTGGAAGTTTTGCCATTGCCAAAAGCAACCCAAATCTTCACATCTTGACCCAAAGTCATCAGGTGATGGAATTTGCCAAGGAGGATCACCACTACATTCATGTCAACATTACGCATCATAGTCAGAACAGCCACTCCGAGGTGCATCCTGTAAATGGATGAGCAGCCTAGTGTACACTTCCTCGTGATCACATGGGGGCATGTATCCATCGGTTCCTTGGAGAATAACCATGGCACCACATATGAAGATTATTTCTTTGTTTTGGCGTATTCACAGTTACCAACTTTTTGTAAAGAAATGCAAAAAAAAAACTGTTTTTAGTGAGGTTTTGTAAGAAGTCGGCCCACTTGAGTGGGAGCTTTTCCTTAGTAAAATTTTTTCTCTGAACACTCTTTCCTCGCGCCCTTATAGTGAATATTTTGAGGATGGTTGGTCTGTACTTGTCTAAGACTGCATCAACTCTTTTGCAATGTTTTAATTGTTTAATAATTTGCGTAATGAATACATGATTAGCAGAATCATTAAATGTTACAATGTTGGTAGTTGAGAGGAGGTGCACAGCAATGACTCCATCGAGAATCTTTACGCAAATGGAATCAGGAGGATCGTCTGGGGAATCCTTGTCCAGAAAGTATAAAACTGTATTTATTTGGTATGTATGAATTTAGTACATGTATGATTCTCAAAACAATAAATTGATGATTAGTTTCTAAATGGTGCAAATATACATCAGTAATATGTAATTGTTAGTAAGAAAATTGTCTGATGAATTTAAAAAGGGGTCTATTTGTATTCCCTGACCCCGAAAACGCATATTTACACAAAAAGAAAGTGATTCTATGTGATTTAGAAGCCGAGATATTGATAATATACTTATATTTCAAGATGGCCGCTATAAAGTTCAAGATGACTACCAGATGAGGTGGTCCCTATAGAAAATTTAAAGTTGTGGCTCTAAGTTACTTGTGTAAAAATGTGGTTCTTTTGTCCGGTGTGTCCACATTCACCTCAAATTCGTTGTTAATCTACCTCGCTACAATGGCAATAGTGAATTAAGCTAAAATAAATCAACTAAATAAATGATTAGAGTAGGTAGTTAGGTAGGATCTGCACCAAAATTAAAGTTAATGGGGGATAAAAAACAAGTATATCATAGTCTCGATACTTTAGCCTAAACTTTGGGGAAACAAGTCACACAAACAAAATCGTTTAAACAAACGTTATTTGTTTAAGTTTATTTTGAAAGGCACCAGGGCAATGCCGATGAGGAAGGTATTAAGATTCAAACATTCTAGAATATAATATTAGTGATGTATTTTTATATTCCTCCATAATGCCTATGCTAGTAGATTATTTGATTCATATTAAATTATTCAAATGCCACATCCGTTCTTATTGTAAAATAAAAAATCCCCAAGAGGGATTTAATGTCAAAACAATTCCTTGTATCTCATTTATAAGGACTTCATAACGAGCCAGTGCTGGTAAAACACTTATCAATATAAATGTCTGAGTACAACCCTAAAAAATATGCCCTCGATGTGAGATGATTATCTATCCATATGAGTCACGAAACACACACCAAGAAGAAAAATTTGGTTTTACCACAAGTTGTTCGCAGCCGCATGCGTTCACGCCGCCAGTGTTCAAGTTGCAGCCACAGGTATTCTTGGAGGCAGACACCTGAAATTAGATCAAAAGCAAACATTATATATATAGAAAAATATAAACGTGTATTTTGTATAACTGTGGCAGTTCATATCCGAAAAAATATTAAATATCTTTGGTTGCACTACTACCAACATGCTATACAATTTTATCTAACATAATTTTATTATTATTATTATGGTTTAGAGGCCCATCGACACATCGAGGTCATTAGGGCCTTCATAATTTTATTAAATTGATTCCAATTGAAAAGTAAATGATGGGGAATCATCAGTGTAGATTTTGATTAAATAGATTATCTGATCAGATTTTTACTATTCGGCTAATATTAGGGATAAAAGTGGTAATACAACAGGACAGTTAATCAAATAGGCGTTGATTTTATAATGCCTACGATCAGTTAAAATAAGAAATTCTATGAAACTTTAGTTAAATTTGGAATATCCAAAAAAACTTTTCAGGCTAATAATTAAGGTATATTTGACTGATAAACGTGACAGGGCACGGGTTGGTTGTCACTTATCTGATACTTAATGTGTTGAAATGCGTAAAGGGTCAGAACAAGGCGATGCACTTTACCTGTTACTTTGTAATCTAACCTTAGAACATGATATTAGGACAAGGCAAGAGAATAAGGAAAGGTTGACACTAAACCGTACAATGAAAATATTAGGATAAGCAGAGGATTCAGCTTTGTTGGGAAATAGCTAGGAAGAGGTGGCAAGAAATGCTGTCATTTTATTAGAGGCTTGTAGGGGAAAAGGTTTAAATTTGAAAGTCAAAAAGCCTATTTAAATGATCGCACAGATAACACAAACGAGTACGATAATTTAGAGACTACTGCGGACAATATATGACAGGGTTAATGAGTTTAAATATTCAGGAACAATCTTAACTATGTCTTTCCACTCTATCTACGTAAAGGTGGGTTCATTACATCTAGATTAAACCTTACGAATTCCTAATCCATTAGCTTAATTAGTAATTAAGCGTGTAAACCAAACTGGTAGTAAGACGCTGGGCTAAATAAAATAAATAATAATAATAATTTTAATTAGTAATAACGAAATTAAATTAAGAATTAGGAAAAAGGTGGCCTGCGGTCTAGGGGTAAGGTGTCAGACTTCTGTACTGGCGGCCGGGGTTCAATCCTCGGTCCCGGCACAGATTTATCTGATTACCAAACCCTTCCTTCACCTCTGACAAGACATCTTGTGAATGTGGGGAATGCCAGGCCTCCACCGTGGTTCGGATCCCACGTTAAACTGTAGGTCCTCCATTTCATCTCACAATCACCCTACCATTACAGATTAGCGTAAGTGCGTATAACCCGAACGGGTAGTAAGACGCGGTGCTAATAATAATTAGGAAATGTATAAAGTCAGGAAGTGCACGCTATTTCTCGGTCAGTAAGTTGCTGACATCTCGCCTGCTGTCAAGATATATATATCTCAGAATATTCAAACCAATAATCTAATTTCACCAGATGTTCTCTACGGGTGGGGAACGTGGTATCACACCTTACACGAAGAAAACAAATATATGCTGGTAAAAAACAAGGTGCTTAAAAAGATATTTGGTCCAAAATGTGATGAAGATACTGGGAAGTGGGGGAGGTTAAATAACGATGATATACATAGCCTGTACTCATCACTATGCATTTATGGCTATAATTAAATCTAATTGTTTACGGTGGGCAGGACATGCAGCGTGAATGGGAAATTCTAGAACCTGGTTCAAAGTATTGACTGGCAAACCAGATGAGAAGATACCATTGAGAAGACCTAGATGCTGATGGGAGATAACTTTAAAATGGACCTGAAAAAGATAGGCTGTAATGAGGTGGACTGGATATAGCTAGATCAGGATAGGGACAGGGTGTAATGAGGTGGACTGGATATAGCTATTTCAGGATAGGGACAGGGTGTAATGAGGTGGACTGGATATAGCTAGATCAATATAGGAATAGGGTGTAATGAGGTGTACTAGATATAATTAGCTCAAGATAGGGATAGAGTGTAATGAGATGTATTAGATATAATTAGATCAAGATAGGGATAGAGTGTAATAGGGTGGATTGGATAGAACTAACTCAAGATAGGGATAGGTTGTAATGAGGTGGACTGGATAGAACTAACTCAAGATAGGGGTAGGTTGTAATGAGGTGCATTGGATAGAACTAGTTCAAGATAGGGATAGGGTGTAATGAGGTGGACTGGATATAACTAGCTCAAGATAGGAATAGGATGTAATGAGGTGGAATGGATAGAACTAGTTCAAGATAGGGATAGGGTGTAATGAGGTGGACTGGATAGAACTAGCTCAAGATAGGAATAGGGTGTAATGAGGTGCATTGGATAGAACTAGTTCAAGATAGGGATAGGGTGTAATGAGGTGGAATGGATAGAACTAGCTCAAGATAGGAATAGGGTGTAATGAGGTGCATTGGATAGAACTAGCTCAAGATAGGAATAGGGTGTAATGAGGTGGAATGGATAGAACTAGCTCAAGATAGGAATAGGGTGGAATAAGGTGGAATGGATATAACTAGCTCAAGATAGGAATAGGGTGTAATGAGGTGGATTGGATAAAACTAGCTCAAGATAGGAATAGGGTGTAATGAGGTGTACTAGATATAATTAGCTCAAGATAGGGATAGGGTGTAATGAGGTGGATTGAATAAAAAAATCTCAGTATAGGGATAGAGTGTTTTGAGGTGGGCTGGATGGAACTAGCTCAAGGTAGGGATAGGTTGTAATAAGGTGGATTGGATAGAACTAGCTCAAGATAGGGATAGGGTGTTATGAAGTGGACTGGATAGAACTAGCTCAATATAGAGTTAGGGTGTATTGAGGTGTACTGGATAGAACTAAGCTCAGGATAGGGATAGGATGTAATGAGGTGGACTGGATAGAACTAGTTCAGGATGGGGATAGAGTGTAATGAGGTGGACTGGATAGAACTAGTGCAGGATGAGGATAGGGTGTATTGAGGGGGACTGGATATAACTAGCTCAATAAATTGATAGGTGTCAAACCTTTGTAAGTGCGGAAATGAATATTTCAGTTCCTATTGCCTTGGAATAAATAATTAAGTAATTTTTCACTCTAAGTATGTAATCTCTGATTTATTTTGATGGAATACTGATTTATTAATTTTCAATGGCATTCATACAAATTTATTGATAGTAAGTTTATATCTCATTTTTTATTCCCTTCTCCTTAGTTGACATAATTTTCTTTTGTGACAATGACATGTTTCGGTGATTTTTCACCAACTTCAAGTCTTATTTTATTAAAGATGATTTATTTTACTTCATACTTTAGGAAAATTTGTGAAATTTTACGGTTTTATATTATAATATTCCATATAAACCGTAAAATTTCACAAACTTTCAAAAAGTATGAACTAAAATCAGTCATCTTTGATGCAAATAAGAATTGAATATGGTGAAAAATTACCGAAATATGTCATTGACATAGAAGAAAATTATATAAAATAATAATGTTTGCCAATCTCACCCCGTAGATCTACGGGTACATTTACTTTAAGATTCTTCCTTTCTTGCCTCTAATAAAAATACATACCCCATATGTGAAGTAAATAAAATAAATAATACAGTAATTACAGAAGTTTTTTATCGTCTATTTATAAAAATAATTAATAATACACAATCTCACAAACTATCTCATAACTATATGTTATAAATTCAAAAATAAATTTCAATATAAGATTTTCCGTAAACTAACCTTAATTAAGTTTTCCTTATAAAAAATCAAACACATTATTTTGTTGATCAAGATAATAACTCACTGGATAAATTTAATCCAAATTGTTCGATTTAAAAAAAAATCAAGTTTTTGAAAATCAGCTATTTGTAAACTACCCCATAATTCTTCACCTGAGAATGAAAGTGTTCTATGTCCAATTTCTCCCTTTTGTGTAAAAGAGCATTGAAGTTCGACCTTGTGTATAAAACCAATGTTACTAGAGGATGACTCGAGCTTATATCTTATTAAGTAATTATATAGTAGTCTCAATTTCACCGCAGGTGGATCATATACATTCTAAATAAATGTAAACACCAAACATCTCAAATTTAACAATTATTTAGGTAGAACACTTGCATTCTCGGGTGACGAATTATCTGTAATTTGTAAAAATATTTTTTTTCTTCTTATTATTATCATTATTAATATTAGCACCGCGTCTTACTACCCGTTCGGGTTATACGCACTTACGCTAATGTGTAATGGTAGGGTGATTGTGAGATGATGTGAGATGAAATGAAGGACCTACAGTTTAACGTGGAATCCGAACCACGGTGGAGACCTGGCATTCCCCACATTCACAAGATGTTTTTCTTATTAATCATGAACAACTGTTACCACATACTCATTTTGAAATCCGTCTGGAAGAACAATTTCAAACATTAATTTTTTAACTTTCTATATATTATCTTACGTAAATTACCGTTAAGTTAATTTGTTTTAGAAAAATTTAGGTACATTGTTATTGATTAATACCAATTTTAACAAAATCGTTAAAAAAAAATTCAAAATAATTTAAATTTTACCCAAATTTCTTATTAATAAACTTCTATCAAATATATTTTTTTTAAAAAAAGTAAATAATTATTTTTCATGTATTAAAATAAACGGATACTCATTTTGAACCAAATTTCTAGAGTTATTTTTAAAAATATCATGATTTTAAAAAATCTGGTCATTAATAAACTACCCTTAAACAAATTCTCCAGAAAAAACAAGTACACAATTTTGTCATGTCAAACAAACCTAAGATATCCATTTTAAGCAAAATTGTTAGATAAATTTAAAAAAAATTGGAATTAGAAAAATCCCCCATCATAAAATACCCTTGAATTAAGTAATACGGTCATAAGGGTCAACATAAAAAAAAGCCTGGTGTTATAGCCCTATAAAATCTAAATATCAACTTAGAACAAAATTCATTAAATGGTTTTGGATATGGATGACAGGGACAGACAGATAAACAGACAGACAGACTATTCATCATTCTATCGAGGTCAACAATTTTCACAATTAAAATAATTTATTCTGGTATGGAAGAGTACAAATAAAATGTTTTGAAAATCAGCCATCCAAAAACTACTATTGCACGAATGTTTTTTATGAAATGCATACAGATACCATTAATAATATTCAAAAATACTTACCAGATAGGCTACAATTTTGAACCCAATCGTTGGAGACATTTTTGAAAAAGGCAATCATTAATAAACTAACCATGGACGAATTTTAAGCCCAAAATAACTATTCAGTGTTATGTGTCATGCCAAACATTCCCAAGATACCCAATTGCAACCAAATCGTTGGTTATTTTTTAAATATTTCGAAAAGAAAGCCAACAGTAAACTATCCATAAAAGATTGTTCACCCCAAAACCAGTGTACAGTGTTATTTATGTCAAACACTCCCGAGATACCTATATAGGCCTAAACCAAATTGTTAGGGTAATTTAAAAAATATTTCAAGTTTCAAAAAATCTGCTAGCATTATACAACCCATAAACAAGGTTATGCCACAAAAAATATATAATGTGCTATTATTCATACCACACAATCCCCAGATATATATTTTAAACAAAAATTACATATCCATTTTCCCAAAAATGTGTAATAATAAGAGTCTCATCATTAAACTACACTAATTAGGGTCAAAATAAGGAAACAGTCTTGAGCTATCGCCCTATAAAGTCTAAACACCAAGTTTGAACAAAATCCCTCTAGCAGTTATTGACCCGTCACCAAGGACATTCAGACAGACAGACAGACATACATGGGGATACACAGAATTGTAAAATCCACTTTTTAGGGTTTAAGGTTCACATAAAACGTAAAATAATAATAATATTTAGCACCGTGTCTTACTACCCGTTCGGGTTATACGCTTTAAGTACTAAATACTTTAATGGATTAGAAATTGGGAAGGTTGAATTAAAGGAAGTGAACCCGCATTTGCGTGGAGGGAGAGTGGAAAACAATTTAGGAGAAACCACCCCCAGTTCACCCGACCTAGATTCGAACCTCGATCTCCCCGTCCTCAGCAGTCGAGCAGCTCCACACGACAAGCGCGTTAGCCAACTACGCTACCGAGGCGGGTAAAAACGTAAAAGTTTCATCCTGATCTCTAGATCAATTTTTTTTCACGATTACAATACTTGCTCTTGATATGAGAAAGTAATAATACTTGTATGTGTTTCACCATCGCAAATTAAATTTTAAATAGAATGTTAAGCTTTCATCGTTGTATTACAAGTGAATACATATTTTATCCTCTGCTTTCTTTGTTACTGAAAATACTCTAGTGTATTATTATAATGAGACGATATATAGTTTAAGATTAATAATATAGCATTTGCTGCTGCCTTATAAATCCATGTTTTTAAATTTGATCTGCATTTGCTAAAAATAATTAATTTTTTTCCCGTAGCTCCCCTCAGGGGAAGAAATGCTCTTAAACGAAGAAATAACATTGTCGTTAATGAAATGAGTTCTTCATCGTTATCTGGTGTTAAACAGTTGACGGTCAATCACAGACAATGTTAATCAAGTAATAAGAGTACAAATTACAGTGCATTTTTATTCTGCTCAGCAACATCGGGGCTTAGGCCGGACATCCATACATCCCACATTGTTTAAATACAGCTTTGCTATATTCATAATAATTCTGACTTCAAACTGGAAGTGAAAGTTATCAACATATCCTTATAGAATAAGAAATTCACATTTTAAGTTTTATAATTTTAAAAATCATAAGAAGAAGAAACTAGCTAATTTTCAATTACCTTTTGCGTGATAATTTTCGCAGTTTTGAGATCAAAGTAAATGATTAGAAACATAACATTCTTCATAGATCTAAATACAATATTAAACGGGTTCACAAATGAGTATTATAAGGTAATAGAGAATTGTTTTAGTGGCTTTTATACCATTACATAATACATGATGCATTCAGAGGATATTTACCTTAAAGTAGGCAGTGCCCTTAAATGTAGTCCAAGTTTATATTATTATTATTATTATTTAATAACTATCTATATAATATTTATAATACTTTGAAGAGGGCAATAGTGATGATGTGTTGGCATCCAAAATGGCAATAAAGGGCAGATAATGTGTCGTAATAACACAAAACCGCTACGTTCTTAATTAATGTATAATCTTACAATGATATACATATTCTAGCGGTTTTGCGCTTATGAGAACACAACTATTGTTAACTCAGAATAAATCTTACACTCGTACACCATTATATATCTCATAAAGCGATTATCAAGAAATACCGACCCAACTGGTATTCAAACTAACTATCTCACGTAAAGGAATAACATTTAGTCCATAGCATCCGACACACTGCGTACTTCAGCTAGTAACGCGTCTTCCTACTTGGCTCTAAGGTCTTCTTTCATAGTGATATATTACTGGCTGGGATACTGGATGTTGTGTCCGTTCTACAACTAGGCCAATTTGTTAGCCATGATCTGATATAATCACCGAGTTCATAAAGAGCATGTTAATACCAAAAATTAATAATAATTATCTAACCCATACTGGGTGATTTTTTTTACTTTATCGCTATCTTACAGGAAGAGAAAGTATTGTGACTGCCAAAAAAAATTAAATCGATATTTTTATGAATGTTGACGTTTCATGAC
>CABEEJ010001404.1:91584-159586 GCA_901482245.1 Timema douglasi
CAAAAAAAGTGGTATTGAATTTCCGTCTGTCTGTCTGTACCTCCAACTAGAGGCTAAATTATTTTACTGATTGGGCTAAAACTTGGTATCTAGGGTTTTCATAGGGTTACCCCAAGGTGTTTTTGGAATTGGATATCTAACCCTAAAATTAAGAGTAGTTTACTAAAGGGCTAAAAGAGAACAAATCGATTTGCTCAAAATAGGCTTAAAATATTTTGGTTAAATTTCATTTATGAACATTTATAGATATTACAAACAAAATGGCTCCCCTCTATATTTCGGCAAAATGAATTTAAGGGTTCTGGTCTAATGTGTAAATTCTTATTTTTTATCATATCTCCGTAACTCCTTGATATATGAAATTACTTATCATTGCAAACATGTAGGACTATTTATAATACAAATATTTTATTTGAAACATAATTATCTAATTATCTTTATCAAAAAAAGTAACTGTCAAGCTATACGTAAACATAACATTTCGAGCACTAAAGGTAAAGTATTGCGACCGTAAACAAAATTTAACCCGAAATGTTGACGGATGTCGGCGTCTCATGACCCCCCGAACCTTTAAAAGTGATCTTTGCAATGCCGTCTGTCTGTGTATCTGCTTAACCCTAAAATCAAGCGTGAATTAATAAAAAGCGAAAAGAGAACAAAGCAATTTTCTAAAAATTGGCTCTAACAATTTTGATTAAAATTTGTATCTATGCGTTAATTAAGATTATAAATAAACTTGCTATTTTCCTTTTCACATGTAAAGTAATAATTAAATAAAAGTCTCCCAAAAAATTTATATTAATTTTCCTTTAACCTCTTATGAAAAGTGACGGTACAACAATGATCTATCTTCTTCATTTTAGACTCAATAGTCAATAAGTATATTATTTAGTGGTCAAAATTATTAAATGAGGAAATTAATAAGCATGCGATGACCTGTAGATGTGCAACACCTGATAAAATTTTAAAATTTCAACCGAAAATTGAAATTTTAATACGACGTTTTGACCCTTATGGACTATCGATCTGTTTTACTTGTCCAAACATACAAATGAGGACATACATTCCTTAAAAATAAAGTTATAAAATTTAATACCGCGACTCAAAAAGGTTTTACGTTAGTAAAGTGTATTATATGCTTGATTTTGCTAGTGTATATTATTTCATTTCACGTATATTACGAGTTTTGAGTAAATATCTCCATTTTTATACAATAGAGCGAGAATGTTCGTGCCATTTATTTCCTCACATCACAGTTCCACAACTAAAAATTAAATATTGATAGTCAATCAAACAATACATTATTTTAGTACAACATAGTTTAATGCGCCAGAGTTGTATGAATAGACCGATCCTGAGTTAAAAAAATTATGAAGTTTGTATCCCATAACGGACAAAAATTTTGTTTTCTGGGAAGTTAGACTATTCCATCACAATAATGATTTGACAATATGAATACTGAGTGATATTTCTGTCCTAAAATAAAATTATTCTCTAAGTCTTGTGATTATATAATTGGTTGATTTAGAAAGTGTATATTACTTAAAATAATATAAAATATCATGCCCCTTGATCGTTAAATCAGTGTTACTAATTTAACACTATTTTTTGTATAAATCAATAACTAAACAAAAACGGTTTTTTGTAAAATATTTTACAGAAGTTTAATTTATGCTAAATAACTACAACTACAAATATATCATGAGTATTAATATATTTTAGAATACTAAATTCATATATTTTCTATGAATAATCAACCTACCTGGGCAACAATGGTTATGGCAAAGCACCAAAACAATATAAATGTCGTGTCCATGACAACTACACAGCAGAAATGTCAGGGTGGCTGTGGTGTATTCCCGCCTCTCATGCATGTTATATACTGTCGTGCAAGTATTTGCTGAGTGTCATGTTTAAACAATACGTTGAGGTGACTTTACTTCAAAAAAGTGTTCTCTTCTTGGTGTTTATGTTTTAGGTAGAGTTGCGCCAGCCAAGGCTATTCCAGAATGTTTGATGGTGAAGAAACTAGAAACAAACTTTGTTTCTTGAACTGAAGGACATGATGTGGGTCAGGGTCAACCGTTCATTAATAATTTCATTTGAAGGTCACTTGTTTTAATAGAGCGAGAAAATGATTCCAAATACTATGTTTTACTAAACATTTTAGCTTCAACTACTAAGGGCGCCTCCACCTACTTTAAGAGACATATCGTAACAAGGTGGTTCATGTTATGATAATAGTAGCTTTGAATCTTCAAAACGACTAAATTAATCCATAAATATCTTAGAACTTTCTGGCATGACTCTCAGAACAGAGACTTTTTACGTGAAACTTCTCTGAATAGGAGCTAATTTAATATATTCGTTGTTGGTTTACGATTATAAATATGAATGTAAGGTTTGTAATCCTAGAGTAATGTTGATGTTTTTATCTCCACTTAGCATGAATAATATTTTAAAAATAATAATACACTTATTAAATAACGTGAGCGTCTGAACGTCTGCAAACGTCTCGGTGCTGCACCACGTGACCCTTTAAATGAACGAATGTTGTATTCGTGCTGTAAACAAAGTTAGAGCATTATTGTATTTATAATAGAATTGTCAAAAACTATTTATTTGTTTAAATGAATTCTCTTGAGGATTAGTGGTTGTAATAAGTTTTAAATTTATAAATTAAATTAAATTTATGAAAAGCGTGAATTTAAATTAAATGCATGCGCACTCGCGTACAGATAAATTGACATACCATACTGTGCATCCGGTCAAGAATTGAAACCCAGCTCCCTGGATATGATATTGAAAAACTTTCAAGCGTTTTCCGTCATTAAAAACTTTAAATATATATATATATATATATATATTATTAAAGCAATGGTTTAGCATATGTTTATTTTTTGAAGGTTCTTTTGCCAGAACCAGCAATAAGAGATTTATTATTAATCCAAGGATATTTATTAGAATTTAGCTGGAATACGAATAGGCAACAGGCCGCAACACGATAAAGAATAGCTACTCCAAATACACATGTTCATGTTAGGTCTAAATCAGGTACACTCTAATATTAAACAAAACCGCAATACATTAGTTATTTGTGGTCCTTGCAGCTATAAATATTTAACACATATGTTATTGAAAAAATATGTTGATCGTAAGTTTATTTTGAATATTTAAAAATGTATTTATTTTTGTGATTGAGTTTAAAGAAAAGACTTAATATAATTTAGAACACCAATTTGACCGAAATGTTGGTTGTGAAAGAATGTAATTATTTCATTGGAACAACATGTTTGGTACAAGTACTCGCTACTACCAAATCGATAACTTAATTTGAGAATCAGACTGTATCAGCACTGACTCAACATGTTTACAAAATATAACACCCCTTTGTATCTGTTGACTTTCTATTTGATGCAGATTTGGATTTCTACCTGAATTTGTCCCATCTCATGTTCTCGAATCTTCAGCACATAAACTCTAGCATTTCTAAACGGTTGTGCACTAACACAGCTTTCTTGAGTGTGTTATTTCGTTCATTGGATGAAAAAGGAAGGCTTGGACTTTGTTTTAAACTTAAAATAACAACAACTCATTTTCAAACTCACTTGCTCAGCTCCAAATATTGACGTATCGTGAACTAGGAAAGTTACTAATCCATACATTACCACTTTAATAAATCTGTATAGGCATTAACTTTAAAAGGAAGAAATTAATATAATATTAAAGCCATGTTGAGTTGTTAAATTCTCTAATAAAATGTTGTTCATTACGAACACATTTTTTTCTAAGATTTGCAAAAACACACAACAAAGGTTAAAATTATCTTAAGTTTGGTTGCAAGAACTAGGAAAGGCTTGAATCTGTGACCATGAAGACTAAATGTTAGTCGTATCTAGTCTGGTTAGCTGGTTGTACCCATAGCTGCAGACTTAAGTAAATTATTGGGGAGGGGATTTATGCCAAACATATTACATTTTCAACGTCATGAGGGAAAAAAACACTTTATCTATATTTTAAAGTTTTTTATTGCATTTAAAAATATATAAGCTAGCATAATAATGCCACCTAACATTCTGTAGTAACATACATTTTATTACACAAACATATTCAGAGCATATATATATAAACAAAGAATATTTTTATTATAATATGAACTCGTCTTTTCTTATGAACATATTTCGCAGAATAAGACTTCTTTCACTGCAGGATCTTAAGAAACGATTTTGCAGGATCTTAGTTGTATTTAAAAAACTTTAATATTATTAGCACCGCGTCTTACTACCCGTTCGGGTTATACGCACTAACGCTAATGTGTAATGGTAGGGTGATGGTGAGATGAAATGGAGGACCTACAGTTTAACGTGGAATCCGAACCACGGTGGAAGGCCTGGCATTCCCCACATTCACAAGATGTCTTATCAGAGGTGAAGGGAGGGTTTGGTAGTTTGATAAATCTGTGCCGGGACCGAGGATTGAACCCCGGCCACCAGCACAGAAGTCTGACACCTTACCCCTACACCGCTAGGTCACCGATAAAAAAAACTAAATATAAATCAAAATTTGCAATAAAAATACTTAAAATAGTTATCAAAGTGTATCATCCCCCTCAAGGATTAATAGAGTATTCATTATAATATTTGCATATTATAATTTTTTTAAATTAAATTTGTAATTCATAAAGCTATTACAATTTTGAGTTCCTCCACTTTTTACAATACAAATTTTTGACAGTGAGTAAAATACAGCAATTAATATTTCCTGAAATATTAAAACCTATTTATTACTTATTACTTATTTATTTTGAATGACTAGGCTACTATAATGTTAAACCAAGACTGTTCATGGTAGGAAGAGATTTCTAGCAAATATGCTTCTATGAAATTCTCAGAAACTAAGTGTTAAGTTAGGTTTATATCTTTACAATCACAAGGAATGTAATGTCTACTTCATGTATTGGAATAAAATTGTAGTTAAGTATAGTTCTAGAAAGTTGTAACCTGACCTACCAGCCTAGAAACCCCTTCCTACCGTGAGCAGCCTATAGTAAGAACTTCCACCCTGCCAAGCATCACATGGCTTTATTCATGCCACTTGTAAAGGATATATTTTTAGTAGGTTCTCTTCTGTAAGTGATGGCTTCATATCGTAGTAGATATAAACTGCAAAGCTAGAAAAAATACATAACAGTTTTACCATTCAATTTATGGGCCGGTCCAGTCCCCTCATGACAATTATTGTAACTATTGGTTGTACTGTAGGTGTGTTTTACTAATGGTTTGCTGGTATCTTGCCACTAAAATGTTAGTACATTTCTTTTAAATTCCATAGTACTCAACCCTACCCCACTGGCATAAGGCGTATAGTCCAGATGAGAGGTATAACGTTGTGATGTTTTCATAAATAGAAGTCGTCGGATACTTTGTTAATTGATACATCTGGTTCGGTAAATATATACTAGTCCTGACTGAGCGAGGCAGTAACTATATATTATAGTAGGGGTAGGTATCAGCATCACTTTCTGCACTATCCATTGGATGTAAAATACTAGTTTGTACATGATTGTATATATAAATATGCATATTTATATGTATACATATATTTATGTATTTAAATGTACATATATATATATATATATATATATATGCTGTATATAAATCTATACAATAATATAAATTATGATTAAAAATAATATAATTACATGCTATAGTTATATTGTAGTAAGTTGTATACATTAATTTGGTCCAATTTAATAATAGTTAGTAAAAAATGATAAATAATGTGGAATAATTATTATGAATTCATTATTAGAGGTAAAATATCATTAGATTTTTATGATATATGGTTTTTTAATAATTAATTTATTTCTATGAACGTAATTATTTTATTTGAAAATACATATTTGTAAGTATATATATATATCAAATCGTTTTAACTTTTATATAAATTAACCAATAACTAAGATAAAATTTTATTTATTTATAGTATTTATTTTATAATTTAATATTAATTTTAATACTAATTCTTATTTAGCATTAAAAATTAGTTTTCAAATTAATCCAAATGTAACTACTAATCAGAAATATTTTTTTATTTTATTCTTCCACAAATTTCCATGTATGGATAGTGTATTTAATGCAAGTCTTTCATTTTTATCACACTTTATTTACTTTTTACTATATCATGTTCCCATACCATAACTAAGCCACCAGCCTTTAAGACCCGAGTGATCACCAATAAAATGGTCCATGATTGAATAAATGTAATTGGATGTTTGTTAAATATTCGTGTTTTTAAAGTACCTAGTTTTAACAGAAGATGTCCAACTATTGGGAACGAAAACATTTTGAACTGCTTTTACAACCAGATAGCTTATTATTAATAAACTATTATTAGTTTTATTGGCTAAAACTTTAGTAAATAAAGGGAAGCCATTCCATAATAGTATTTCCTAATTAGCATAATAATGGGTTGGGCTTCCTTATACCGAGCCCTTGAATATGTGTCATGCGGGAGGGGAAGAGGAAGGAAATAGATTCCTATACATATATATATATATGCGTGTGTCTTGCTTCTTCATCTACAGTGCACAAGAGATATAATTAGTGCAGCAATAATTCGCAACCTTTCTCAAATCATGGAACATTGAAAACAGTGATAAACTTGTCACGGCACACTGAAAATAGTCATAAACTTGTCACGGCACACCAACAGTTTATTAAGGAGAGATTTTATCATTTAAATAACAAGTACTAAGATTAGATTCAGTTGAACAATGCAATCGATTTTAGCAAGAATGTTTTAGTATAAATAAAATATAATTATTCACTTACACACAAATATGGCGGTTAATGGTTATGTTTTTAGTGGTTTAGAGATCCTGTCGAGCCATGCCTATAGAATAATGTGAGCTAAGTACGAAGATGGCGTAAAATGTGATTCAAGATGGTTACCCCTAACCTACGTAAACAATTTCAATCAAATTTAATTTTAACATGCACTTTCTGACCCAACTGATATCAGCCCTTGAATTATTAACTAATTTAATCTAGGACAGACCCATCAACCCGTCCCCGGTCGTTAATTCTTCACTGTGAAAGGGGAAACACACATTTCTCCAATGGGACGTTTTTTGGCCAAGCTAGGAATGGATCCTGGACCCTTATCTCATTTGATATACGACAACCACGCTGCCGACTGAGCTAAGCTGTTAGATATAAGTTGGAAAAAAGGGTGCCTGGATATTTAACTTAGCTATGTGCTCAACATGTAGGAGACAAAAGGTTTATGGGCTAATAAATCAGGGTTTATAAGGATTCTTCTGATTAAAAAAAAGTCACTATACAGATAAATGTCTCAAACCGAACTTCCCCCCGAAAACAAGTATATAACTTAATTTGTCGTTTTCATGTCAAACACTCTCAAATCTACATTTTAAGCAAAATCACTAAAGACATTTTACAAGTAATTAGAATTTTCAAAAATCACTCATCAGCAAATGACCTTGTATTGAATTTTTACCAAAAACCAAGTCAACAGTGTTATTCGTCGTGTTAAGCACTGCCAATGAACCCATTTAATATCAGCTTGTTAGAGCCATTTTTAAAATATTTTAAGTTTTGAAAAATCAATCATCAGTAAACTACACATAAATGAATGTCACCTCAAAACAAGTTTGAACTATTATTTATAATGTCAAACACTAAAAAGATACCTATTTGGAAACAATTTGTTAATTGAGAGGTAACGCTAAACCCCTCAATGGTGGATGTTGGTTGGGTATATACCAGGATAAATTAAGAGGTAACGCTAAGCCCCTCAATGGTGGATGTTGGTTGGGTATATACCAGGGTAAATTAAGAGGTAACGCTAAGCCCCTCAATGGTGGATGTTGGTTGGGTATATACCAGGGTAAATTAAGAGGTAACAAACGCTAAACCCCTCAATGGTGGATGTTGGTTGGGTATATACCAGGATAAATTAAGAGGTAACAAACGCTAAACCCCTCAACGGTGGATGTTGGTTGGGTATATACCAGGGTAAATTAAGAGGTAACGCTAAACCCCTCAATGGTGGCTGTTGGTTGGGTATATACCAGGGTAAATTAAGAGGTAACGCTAAGCCCCTCAATGGTGGCTGTTGGTTGGGTATATACCAGGGTAAATTAAGAGGTAACGCTTAGCCCCTCAATGGTGGCTGTTGGTTGGGTATATACCAGGGTAAATTAAGAGGGAAACCCACGTCGTGTACAGAAAGCTTTGCCAAAATAATTATGAAGAGGAAACCTACCTACTGATAAATACCACTTTGCATGTGACCTTTTATTGGACATTGGCTACCTACGAGGAGTGTTGGGGTCCTAAACCTCTTCTCAGTTGGCTGGAGACCTCTAGCTCGTTTCTCTTGAAGTACCTATATATATATATAGATCATCTCAAGGTTCAAGCAATGAAAGCCTCATATTATAATTTAGAATGAGAAAAACGAAAACGATTGAAATTATCTTTTAGATAAAGATTTATTTGATTTTAGATAAGGTTTTATTAAAAAACAGTTCAAGTACGTAAAAATGCAGTATTTAATTAAAAAGTATTTTTCTGGCCACTCGAAAAGGTTTAAAAATTGGTGAATAGTGAAGATTACTTAATCCCTATACTGGATTCTTACACTAGCGACATAACGAAACTAGATCTATGTTTACGAAAGAAGCTGACGATGCACCCGAGGGCTCATATTGGTCTCTAGTGACAAATATTTAGTGATTATAAAACAACGTGTTGGTCTGTGTGTTTTTCCTAAGATCTCTGGAACCACTTAACTGATTTTGATACAGTTTATTTTATACGGTAGTATCTAGATTTTAACCGGGAAGCTTTTAGTCTATTGATCAAACAAATTAACTTTTTTTTAAAGATTTTGTCTTAAAAGGCGTTATCAATAATGAATTCTCCTATTGAATGTAGGATTGATTATTTTTCTTTATAATTAGGTTGCCAAATCTACAGATTAGTAGTTACAGAATACATTTCAATAGTAAATCTTAAGTTTAGTTTAGTTTAAGTTTAGTTGGTTGTTTTTATTATACAGATCCTTATAAATGATAAGGTGACCTGGTGGTCTAGGGGTAAGGTGTCGGACTTCTGTGCTGTGGGTCTGGGGTTCAATCCTCGGTCCCGGCATGGATTTATTTGATTACCAAACCCTCCCTTCACCTCTGACAAGACATATTGTGATTGTGGGGAATGCCAGGTCTCCACCGTGGTTCGGATTCCACGTTAAACTGTAGGTCCTCCATTTCATCTCACAATCACCCATACCATTACACATTAGCGAGTGTATAATCCGAACGGGTAGTAAGACGCGGTGCTAATAATAATAATATAAATTATACTTTCTGAACCTATATGCTTGCTTATATAAATTCTAAGTACATTTATTGCGATTTTTTTTAAATAATGATGAATTAGTGTAGATAGGCTAAAAGCTATTTAAAAATTATCCATGTCTTCAAACGGTGACGTTAAAGGCGATACAAGTGTTTTATGTACACTGTGAAATGGCAATAGCGAGGACTGCTACAAGAGCAGCTATTGTTATGACCAAACCTGACGCCATATATTCGGTGATCAGTTCATAGATTCCAGATTCAATCTTCAACCCACAACTGCATGCAGGGTAGTAACTAAACATATGGTACACGGCCCATACGGACTTTCGAAACGATTGTTTGTGCACGCTGCGAAAATTGTCCAAAGAGCTTTCAAAGTGCTCGGATTACGGACATGACGGATCTTCCAAATATCTTAGACGACGTCTCAATGTAGGACGTCACTCGACCACGACCCGCTCTTCAGCATTGGAGATACACAATTTTGATGGTCCCACATAACCTCGTCATGTTTAGATTTTTTGATTCCCACATTAATGTAGAAGTGTACAGTTTCATACACTCCATTAAGTATGTATATAGCCTAAGTACTGTACATCAATAAGTTTTGTGATCATTTGACAATTTGTATTATTATTATTATTATTACTATCACCGCGTCTTACTACCCGTTCGGGTTATACGCACTTACGCTAATGTGTAATGGTAGGGTGATTGTGAGATGAAATGGAGGACCTACAGTTTAACGTGGAATCCGAACCACGGTGGAGGCTTGGCATTCCCCACATTCACAAGATGTCTTGTCAGAGGTGAAGGAAAGGTTTGGTAATCAGATAAATCTGTGCCGGGACCGAGGATTGAACCCCGGACCTCCAGCACAGAAGTCTGACACCTTACCTCTATACCACCAGGTAACCGACGTTTAGTATTAACTTGACCAATGAGGTTGAACAATTTCTTCGTGTACTATTCATTGAAGGTATTTTTAATGCAGGTTTGAGTGAACTCAACCAAGTTGTAAGGTAGACCCTATCTATCGGACAAGAGCATGACGTACTTGGGTCTTCTTCTATCCAACAACTTGTACGGATTTATATATTTTGAGACTATTTGAGAGAGACGAAAAACAACCAGCCATTTCTATTACAAACTTTGAATATAAACTAGCTTCTATTTTAATACAGAACAACTTAACTACTTACCGTATACATAAAGTTATTATAAAGTGTTCGAGATCCATTATTAAAAGTACTCTTTTAAGATGTGCCTGAGGTTAATGGAAGTACTTTTACAGTTAATTTACTCTTGGCTAAGCTCAGGTTTGAGGGATGTGTTGCCTTTGCAGTGGCTTCATTGTGTATCACTGCTATTTTGTTAGAAGGGGAAATAACAGCGAATGTGACACCTTAATTACATTTACAATTTTCAAACAACCAAATTGTTGTGTGCAAGACATCAAATCAAATTTTTACATCAAAAGTACTGCAAAAATTATCACTTATATAATGGAATGATTGCACAATGTCCCACAAGACCTCAATTGAAGATCTAGATGGAGCTCTGAGAGGCCTCCGAAGCAACAATGTGATCATATGAGGTGGAACACCGTATTGTTCTCAAGAGACGTCCGACAAAATCTACCGGTATTTCTGAGAGCTACTAGAGCTGGTGAGGTCAACGTCTGCCTGAAATAATCTTACATATGACCAAATGAAATCTTCCCTTTGAGCCAACATGCGCGGAGACTAAAACTAGACCTATTTGTAAAGTTATGGATGAAACTCGGCAATGGAGTCTTCAGAGAGTAGGGAAGCAAGGGTCCCAATATGCGTCGTGGTCAAGGGTATCTAGGAACCAGTTCATTTCATTTATCCCGATATAAATTCTCTGAAAAGAAAAAAAAATCTTTCGTAGTTCCAGCAGCAAACTATTCTAGCTCCAAAAATATATCAGCGGATAAAATTAACGTATATAATTAAGACAGGTTTGAAGCCCCATCCTGCATTTACATGTCCATAGTCATTACTCTTTCTAATATTTTAATTCCCTTAATACATTCGGTTTACCCATTAAGGCTCTTCAATAAAAATTTAAGCACACATATTTTTGGTGCGAAATTCTAACCCACCTAAACAGTGTAATGAGACACGTTTACAGGTAAAAAGACTGCAAAACTTTACCATAGAGGCGACTGTCATGACAGTTTGCGGTACGGTAAAATGGGACGTGAAACCAAGAATATCAATGATTCCATCAGACATGCCCTTCCAATTTAACTGAAAGCACTTTCCTTTCAAGGTTTGCTCTTCGAGGACCATCATCACAGAGCAAACACAAACCCTGAAACTGGCAGGCGTTGAGCTCCACGGCAAGTGTTTCTAACATTGTACTGATGGAAATGTATTAGTAGAACCACTCACCTTGTTCGTCGATGATGGCACTGAGATTGTTGGAGAAGAAACCCAAACTAAAGTCCAAAAATTAATTTTTAACGACATATAACACCCCATATTTTTGAACGAATATAAGAGTTCACCCACAATGTCAAAGTAGTGCTGTGATTTAAAGTTTCCCAAAAACTTTTCTGTGACACTTATGAATGATTTCCACGTTGGTTTTTCAACTTAACTTAATTTATCTTTGAATTTTATATCTTGAATCAAATCTATTATTTTAAACATCCCTTATTCGAGGAAACTTTACCTTAAAATAAGAGAACCCAGCACAATTGTTAATCATGGACTTAACAACAATCAAAAAATAGTATTTTTTTTGTTTGAGGAAAGATATATATTATATTATTTTATTTAGATCAACTGTTAAAAAAATATTTTGTCTCATACTTACATTTTTTAAATAAGTATATTTATTCTCTCCATAAAATTAGTAGCTAACAAATTGACAAATATACGTGGTGTGCTCTCTGGATTGTTCTAGCAGCAACCTGTAAATGTTCACTCCTGATGATAAAACCTCTAACGTCGTTTACAAAGATGCCTTGTCCTAGGTTTTGTTACTTTATTTACTTCAATTAATATAAATACTCTTTGTTGCTAATCATAAAACAGTAATACTTACAGTACATTGCAATTGTTGATTCTGAAGGTAAATCTTTTATCAACTACAAGGTTTTCTTCATGGTAATTTCTACCTAATACGTTGCGTGATTTCTTTAAGATGCGTGAAGATAACAACTGTGTGATTAGAAAAATAAACATTATTTTAAAACTGACATTAACGCGAGTGAAGACGCAGGAAAAATCTAGTTAATAATATGATAGTGCACCAAACATGGATATATTGATCACAAGCGTGGTTAATTTGTTTAACATACTGATTTAGAATAACACTTTTTTTTTATTGTTAAAATACGTTTGGGAGTGAAGAATTAAAAAAACGATGAAGATATGTAATTATTGACCAAATATAAGAAAAGGCTGCCCCAATCATTCCAAAAGTCCGTTTGTGGTCTTAAAGTTCCAGGTCTATATCCTATATAAGTGAACTTAGAGATGGTAAAAGATCGTAGGGATGCTGACTCAGATGGTGTAGAACAGTAGTAGCGTCAAGATGGGTTTGTTGGATAAGCTGCATATTAATACTAGATTTGTAATTATATTTATTATAATCTTAAAGTTTCTCATAGTATGGCCATATTAGAAATTGAGGATTAAAATTAATATATAAAGAAAAGTATATTCTCATTAATAAATAAAGCTACACCCAAAATATAATCACGTGCCTATTAACATAGTAAAAGATGTGTATCCAGAAAAGAACGGCTCGCAATTAAGTTCGAATAAAGTTGTGACGAAACAAAGTATTGCCTTCAAATAGGATTTAAACTTATAATGTTTCGTAATGCTGTTAGATATTCTTGACTTGGTGGCTTCTCATTTACTGAGAATGGGCATTTCACACAAAATGGTATTACATATTGTTTATTTTATTGATAACCATTAATAGTGAATTAGTATTAGTATATAGACCAGTTGAATGCCCGTTATTGGCACGGGATATTGTGCTATTATTTACTTTTGTATTAAATTGAATTAAACGAACTCATCAGACACCTTGAACTACTCAAAAGTAAAGCATAATTCTTAGGCTTGAGATTGAAACAGTGGAATATTCTTCAAGATGTTGTTAAAGAGTCAATCTACCGAATTCTTCATATGGATTTGACTAATATTTTAATATGCAAAATAACCTTATCACTTGCACGGATATTAATGGATTAATGACGTCACCCAACATTAATCACAGTCCTCGAGTGTGAATATTGTTTATATATTCTTCTAAATTTATCCTACTTACAATGGCAACACTCTACCACCAATCACCATAAACCATAGAGTTCAAATGAAAGAATCATATAATAATATGTAGCTGTTCCTTGAATCCATCAACTCCAAGGTGTTCCAATTGACGATCTTCAGTGACTTGAATCCTGCTTGGAATCCAACACAGGTGTACACCAAGTTTTGCTATTTCCTTTGTGAACGGGACAGTGACAAAGTAAGGTCTGGCCTTCAAGACTTACTTGAACCAACACAAAGAAATAAAACTATATTCTGCTAGTCATTTGTACTAAAATATTGCTGACAACATCACACATTGAGTTGGACCCAAACAAAAACTTTGTAAAGGTGATGGATCCAGAAGGACCTAACTGCTTTCAGCTATCTTCGGAAAATGTTTCCTAGACTTAGTGAGGAAAAAGTCAAAAAAGGTGTTTTCATTGGTCCTTATTAAGTATGAAAACTTTGATTAAGATTCTCCATGGATATGAAAAATAGGCTTTAGATTATTTCAAGCTTGTAGTGAATACATTTATTGGGAACAACAAAGCCAGTAGCTATGAACAGCTAGTGAAAAACCTTTTCTAAAGCTAGAACAAATTAGGCTGTAGCTATCACTAAAAGCTCACTTTATTCACTCCGAACTTGTATTTCCCCGGAATATTGTGGTGCGGTCAGAGATGAGCATGGTGAGTGATTCTATCAGGACATATCTGCAATGGAGAAGCGATATCAAGAAAAGGGAGCTGTGCTATGCTAGCCGACTATAGCTACTCTGTCATAAGGCATGCCTCTGGCATAAAATACAAACTTCAGGTGAAGTGGAAGTTCATAAAGTGAGTCAAGGGTGGTTCTACTTCAGAACCTGATCCAATTAAAAATCTCTACAAATATAATTTAATATCTAAATATATTGTATCTACACGGTAGCTATATGTTTTAAAATAAAAAATGTATTTTTTCGGAAAAACTTACATAATATATTATTTATTTACGTTTATATACCACAAGTAGATTTACAAACCCTGTTTCACTAGATATAGAGGGGGGTTTTAATTTAAAAACTAGAGCTAAGTATTTTTAATGCTGATTTCTAAGTTTCTAGACGCAAAATAAAATTAAATATATTCATTAAAGAAACAAAAAAAAATGTAAATTTGTTGATCAGTGTTGTTTGTGTTAATTTTGTTTAGTTACAAAGTACAATATTATAATATATACTGATGTAAAATTTTACCCCAAATATGATGGCCAAAGGCCTTTAGCCCTTCACAAAATAGATTATATATATATATATATATATATAATGTTCATAAATATATTTCCTATAAATAATAAAAAAGGCCAAACTGATAATATGATGCTACTTACCATAATCTTAGCTTATGTGAACTACAGGTTTTGCTTTCCTTCACCTCTGACAAGACATCTTGCGAATGTGAGGAATGTCAGGCCTCCACCGTGGTTCGGATTCCACGTTAAACTGTAGGTCCTTCATTTCATCTCACAATCACCCTACCAAAGTGTGTATAACCCGAACGGGTAGTAAGACGCGGTGCTAATAATAATAATAATAATAATAATAATAATAATAATAATAATAATACATGTTTTGGTTATATGCACCAATTTACTACGACTCCTGAATCAATGCCATATTCAATTGGCCAATTCAATTTAGCCCCCACTTTGAAGTTTGTGGGGGCTGAGACAGAGAAAGAATATCTGGCGCTAGCGCTATGAGCTCTACAAAATTCAGTTACTCGGGCCACGAAATGTGAACGTCTCGGGATCGACTCCCTTCAATCTACTAAACGGCAACGACACAAGGGGGAATGAGATTTCCCTTTCCTCGCCCCTCCTTCTTCCTCAAATTTGATCACATACATTTGTATGTTTAGCCCATAAGATTCTACCTTTATTATTGCAAGTGAATTGACCACCATTATCACTTGGGACTGTGTAGATTTCTCCTACAGAGCTATTTCTGATGGCAGAGTCCTTCTTTATGATGTTTAACGTCCTCAGTGTCGATATTAGGTTTAAGGGTAATTTGTCATCCCATTGTTTTATTGGCCTTTGGCTTTTTTTGGCTTTCGTATGTACCTGAATGGGCTTTAATTCCTTTTAGGTAATTAGCATTGCTGAGGCATTCTTATTGGGATCATGCTACTCAATGGAAACTTTGATTAAACTTAATGACCTGGAAGTATCATCTCTGTATGGCCTTTTAGATTTAACTGGAGATCTCCTTCCTGTATAGTGCATATTTAGCATTGAGTATATATTTCTGCTACAGGCTCATTAAAGGTATTTATACACATTTTTAAAACTACTAGCTTGGGGTGATCATTTCTATTTTACTAACTAACCTATTGTTTATCTTAAAGATTTAATAATTATGTTTTGAATGTTATCAATGCTTTAGTCGCATTTAGTAGATGCTTGCAGATAGTTCTATGCTTTGTTATACAAGCGATAATAACTTTAGCGCTTGGGTATAAACTTACATTGTCAATTTAAGCTTTGTTTTAAATAAAATAATTTAAGTTGACTTTATCTCCCTATTTCCTTGCCCAATTTGAGTGTTTCTTCCCTATTTATGTTAATCTGGAACGGTCGTACGTAATGATATGTAGTACAGTGATATGGTTGTTTTATTGACCATACATCATTTATCCTATATCCTGTTCAGGACTAAGGTTGGGAATTTATGACAACTGAACCACTGGTGGGCTTAACAAAGTCTAACAAGTAAAGTATATTATAGGTAAACACAGTCATATAAGAGTTATGTCAATACCATAGCTTAGTATGTTCGAATTTGTGTAACACCTGTTTTTTGACCACCATCCACCACTGGCTTCTTTATTTAATCTCTGTTTTTTTAGTTTATAAGATTTACTCAAACTTGAACATATAATGTTATTCATTCCTATGTGTATGGGTGTGCGGGGTCTATTTACAGCCATGCAACTGTTTGTTCATTTTGTGGATGTTTGTATTATTGTAGGATTAGTGTTGGCATACATATCTATTATATTTACATTGAGACTGTAGGTATCGTATATCATTTAAATAGAGAAAAATAACAGACGTGTCCTCAATACTGAGCCTTGTGAAACACCATTTTCAACCAAGGAACATTTTGTAGTATTATCAGTTTTTATCACGCTTTAATGGTATCATAAATATCAACAAATTAGTAGCGTTGTTCCCCACGAAATAAAACTGCTATTTTTCTATAAATTTATGGATTTATATCGTATTAAATTCTTAAAAAGGCGTACAAAAATTATATTGGATTAATTATAGCTTCTTTTCTCATCAGTAACATTCATTAGTGAAACGAATATAATAATTATGATGTAAAGTTGATAACGTGAGGTACGTAATAAAAGATCACGTTTTTGCAATATTTTTGTAGAAAAACTTTTTTTGGGACAAACTAGATAAAATACTACTACAGTATCAATATAGAATTTAATTTATTTCACATGGTGACCTCACTAGTTGTTAAATATCTTTCATGAGCATAGCTGCAATAAATGAGAAACTTTTTAAATGAAGAGAAAATGTTGTCATTAAATGACAGGACACCCTTGACGGATTGATATCACCATGTGAAGAAATTTAAACTCTGTGTACTGGATAAATATTTGACTTCTTTTGACCAAAAATATGTTTTGGTAGAAACATAGCAAATAAAGTCAAATTTTCTCACGTTCCCCACATCCGCTCTATAGACGCGTGTTGAGTGCTTAGCAAGTAGGTTGTTATTGTGTCGTAATGCAGTGTTGTTTACTAGAGTTCTCGTGGCTTATAAGGTGATAGTAAGCTATATGTATGTAAGAAGATAGATTCACATTGAAGGTATATGTGCATATGTTTATAAAAACGAGTAATATTCATGAATTAGCAAGAATTTCAACATAGATAGATATCAATGATGTGATAGTTAATGTAATTATTTTATAAAAGATATATTGGAATATTGTTAATTCTTTGTGTCTTTGATTTTATTTTCATCAGAGGTTTATAAACAGTGACATTGCGATATTTCAGAAAAAAAAGTTTTATTACTATCTAACCAGTATCCGTTGTTACCGTCATGCCAATGTAATTACTTTTTTAATCAATGGTTGGTGACCTGGTGGTCTAGGGGTAAGGTGTCAGACTTCTATGCTGGCGGCCGGGGTTCAATCCTCGGTCCCGGCACAGATTTATCTGATTACCAAACCCTTCCTTCACCTCTGACAAGACATCTTGTGAATGTGGGGAATGCCAGGCCTCCACCGTGGTTCGGATTCCACGTTAAACTGTAGGTCCTCCATTTCATCTCACAATCACCCTACCATTACACATTAGCGTAAGTGCGTATAACCCGAACGGGTAGTAAGACGCGGTGCTAATAATAATAATAATAATAATAATAATAATAATTTAATCAATGGCGTTAAGAACTCATGCTTGTTTGAGAAAAGTAATTGCTTGATATTTTATGATTAAAGTAAAACTAGCCTCAACCCTTGTAGCTCTTTCGATAATTTTTTAAGTTGTTCAAATTCATTCGATGTTGAAGGGAAATGTGATTTAAGTTTTTCTTGCAGATTGGGTACATTTGTTGTGTAGCAATTTATACTTGTCCCTGCGAGTGATGTAATTTAAAGTAATTATTTTTTATTGCTTGTTAAATTAGGAGTACACATCATTAAAACTATAAATTAGTAACCATAACTTTGCTCTATAAAATAATTATTTAAGGGACGTAATCTAATGTCACCTTTTAATAGTGCAATATTAGTGACTAGGTCAGTAATCTTAGGGGATGAAGGCTGGAATATAGACCAAAGGGAGGAGGGGGGCTGCAAGGAGCAGAAAGACAAATACAGGGACATAAGGTACTCTTGTGTAACTAAGAGTCTGTTAGGGTTAGGTTAGGTTAGAGGAGAAAGTGATCCACCCCATTTAATGTGGTGGATAGATGTTAGCCTTATGGGAGAAAGTGATCCACCCCATTTAATGTGGTGGATAAATGTTAACCATATGGGAGAAAGTGGTCCAGAACAGTCATTTCAACCACCACTACCATGTGTATAACTTTGTTAGTTTTGAAATAACTTGTCTGTCACTTGAGCCACTCCTAACTGGATTCATCTCGATGTTTGTCCTCTCGTGTCGAACCGCTTGGTTGTCTATCACCTTGTACTCCTATACATGAGCTTGTCTAGCAGTTGGTCAAAGTCGTGTCGGCCACTTGACCCACCCAGCCTTCCAAATATTTTTTTATAGTTTTTCGAGCAGTTTGTTTTCTAGCAGTTTGTATGGTTCCAGTATTGCTAATATAAATAACTTTCATTGTGATAGTAATATATTTGTACATTTAATTTATTTTACTACACACTAAAGCAGATGTCTAACCGATAATACTAATATAATCTAGTTCGATAATTTAGATCAAATATTAAATATTATTAGGCCTTTATGTACTAAAGTTAAAACAAAACTCATTGTTGACATATTTAAAATATTGACTAACTTTGTGTTGGCTTGCATATTTTGCATTAGGCCTATTATGTTGACTCATTTTGATTGCGTCATCGTCTCGAATGTAAGTGAACTTGTTTATTTGGTAAATCCTATTTTAAATTTACTAACACATGAAAAGTTCAGTTGAATTTGGATAGGTAGGAACCATAAGACTTGTATAAGTAATTATTGAAGATTTGAAAGCCATTATTTATCCAAATAATTATTTTCAATAGTAGTTTGTTTATCGTAGATTTAAGATATGTTTTTCTCTTAAACCTGGGTGTGGCGGCTTCAATCAGTTCAGTTGTAAGAAATATGTATGCTATAGCGTCTTTGGATTATAGGGCTATATGTACCATTAACAATTATTATTTTTATTTAATAAAACTTCTATCCCCTACTAAAATAGTTAATTTATTTAATGACCAATATTTAAACAAATAATTTATTAGTAAGCGCACTTGAAATATTAAACTAATTTGAGTTAATAAAATATAATTATAATAAATTACCCGCCTCAGTGGCGTAGTTGGCTAACGCGCTAGTCGTGTTGAGCTCGACTGCTGAAGACGGGGAGATCAAGGTTCGAATCTCGGTCGGGTGAACTAATTACCCGCCTCAGTGGCGTAGTTGGCTAACGCGCTAGTCGTGTTGAGCTCGATTGCTGAGGACGGGGAGATCAAGGTTCGAATCTCGGTCGGGTGAACTGGGATGGTTTTTCCTAAATGGTTTTCACTTCCTCTAATTAACCTTCCAAATTCCTAATCCATTAGCGTAATTAGTATTTAAAGCGTATAACCCAAACGGGTAGTAAGACGCGGTGCTAAATAATAATAATATAATAAATTATATAGGCCTACCAACTATGTTGGCCTATTAATTCCATGACATCATCAATAGGAAAAACTAACTTACTAATTGCTCAACAAAAAAATGTAATAGCTTTTTATCCTACCACAAATATGTACCTATTTAACAAGTTAGCTACCAGTATTGTTTTTTAACTCTCAAATTTTATGTTTTGGTTTCTAAGCCTTGTTGAAATCACATGAAATATTATCAAATATAATGTGACGATTTTGAAAGAATTTGGTGTACATGAATTGTATTGTTATGATAATTGCTTTATGTTTTTAAGTTGTGTAAACAACTGTTTAAAAATTCTAACCTTATGAGAAGGCTTAAAGCCGCAACACAGACTTTGTTTTCATAGGTCCATGATCCGCAGTGCAGTCCTTAAGAAATTCTATTCGGGGCCAAAGAGTTTATATCCATTAAAGTTCATTGCCACACTCATATAAGCTAGTTCTATCCAGTCCACCTCACTACACCCTATTTCCTTCAGGTCCATTGTAATGTTATCCTCCCATCTTTGTACTGTAAATAAAAGAAACTAAGCTAAAAAAAAACTTCCAAAATAAATATAGTTATAGCACATTTTGGGTAGAGAACGCCTACACAGTATTTTGAGATAGTCGAATTTTTTTTAAAAAAAAAAGCCACAGAACAGAGCGGCGTCATAAATTAGGCCTCTATCTATCACAAAAAACGGCAGCCATTAGAATATTATAATTGTAAAATAAATAATTAATTATTTCCTAAGATGATTGAAACGCCTCTTTGACATATTCATAGCATCTTGGTTAGGTACTACTGCTTGCCACTATATACAAGAATGACAACTTAGCATGAAACTTATTAGAAGCCCTATTTATTTTATTTAAATTTTCATGAAATTGTAAAGTTAGGTTAGATTTGGTTAGTTCCTTAGCTTATGAATATAACAATTATTTAACATTTATTTTTAGAATCTTATATATATATATTTTAGAGGCATTTTTTTAAGTTGGCAGTTCTGTAAATCTATTATTTGAGTGGGCTATTTGGAAAACTTTTAGTTTGGACTGACTGCTGAAAAGTATTTTTGGGTTTACAAAGTTGGAATTATATGTCCCCAGCGTACGTGCATAATATAGTGAATAACAAGAAATACTTTGTTGGTCCGTCAACTGGAGCATATGCACTAATAGGGCTTGGAGTGGGTAAAGATAAAAGGATTTTGCTGGGGATTAGACCTTTTACGGTTAATTGAGGAACACATTATTGATCATGTGGTTGAACATTTACACTTCCTACGAAATTCAAGCTTTTCAGGAAATCCTTCGGCCTAAGATTATGGCGGAACGATATACTGTGAGATAGATGATTCGTATAAATATTTTCTAAGTTATTGTTTTGTCTTCTAGTCTATGGATGACTGACCTTTCTTTGTGCCTGATAAGAATAATACCCAATGTAATAGTATTCTTTTACTGTCATTGGTCCTTTTATTTAAATGTGGGCACACATATTTACTCAGAATGTATTTGAATAGTCAAGTACACTTGATTTGATGCAGACTTGATGACTGCACACTTAATACGCACTTGAGATCAAAGACTGCAACAGACTATTTGAACGGCAAAACATCCTTTTCACACCCTTAAGTCCGCAGTGCTGCTTCCTACCAATGATCTTAGAAACTATTTTAAACGCCAACTATCAGCCCGAATTAGCGTAGGCCACTTACAGATGTGGTGACAGTCTATAATATATTATATAAAAATAAAATTTATAAAATGTACAAATTTACAAATATTGTACAAGTCATATCCTGAGTAATTTTTAAACACACTTTACTATCAATATCTTAGAGTGTGTTATAAGTTAGTTTTCAAATACTCTTGAAAAAATGGGGGTGGAATGATCCTTTTGGATACACACCTAATAAATAGTCATTCTGGATTATGGATAGACCTAAGTCTTTAGTGTAAAGATAGACACAATTCTATAAATCTAAGCTTTTGTGTGTATTTTTTGTTTCGTTAACAGGCTTTTTATATGAAAGATCCATTCTCAGTTATGCAAAATAATATTATAATAGCTACGATCATTTTCTATATCTTATTTTCTGTCGTTAGTGATGGAATAGTGTTAATATTAGGGCCTAATTGATTAAATATTTTATTGCGTGTGGGTTCATTGATATTTAATACATTATATATCATACCTTGCACCGTTGATTTAATGAATTAAAAATTGTATTCTCAACAAATTACAGCTGATTAACTAAATTATAATTTAAATATATACTTAACTCCTATTAGACTTGCAACAAACTAACTTAGTATGCAATATTTTCTTATGTCGGTACCATTTATTTTGTTTCTAACTTCCATCCTAGTATTAACATTTTGTACAATTGTGTTTCCGATATTCTTGATTAAATATGTAGTAGATTTTAATCATAATTTGTAATGTTCAGAGTGGCCAGCTATTATTTTGTTTCAAGTGCTTGGACAAGCTATGTCCTATTTTTATTAATCTGTTTCTTTGTTAAATAGTGCCGGTGTATTTCCTCACAAACTTTATCCAAGGATGAGATGGCAGTTTTGAATGTTATCTTTTCTTATTCATATTTTAAATTGGAGTTTTATCTTTATTAATAATATTGTTTTAATTATTAATTTCTCATTTTAACATATTTAAGCCCTTCAGGAACTTTAAACGTTAATACACTTAATTTTATATTAAATATGCTTACTGGGTGAATTGGACAGTGAACAAAGCAAAAGAATGAATGAGGTCAGGAGTTTGGTTTCGTTCGAAGAAATCTCCAAATTTCTCGGGATTGGATGATGACACTGTCCAACCAATCAGAAGGCTGAGATCTAAAGGACATTCTTACAATCGGTACAAATTACCGTTTAATATAAGAATGGTATCTGACGTAAGCAAAGAAGTGGCAGAGCAGTTTCTTGGAGAGAGAAAGCCCGGGCAACACACCGGCACTCAGAAGCGCCATGTCCATGTAGACGATAGGACGTGCGCGGCACGCACGGTGACATTGCGAATGTAAAATGTATCAAAGATTTGGTAAAACATAATATTATATTTATGTGTGTCAAGTATTAATGGGTGGCCTGGCGGTCTAGGGGTAAGGTGTCAGACTTCTATGATAGCGGCCGGGGTTCGATCCTCGGTCCAGGCAAAGATTTATCTGATTACCAAACCCTTCCTTCACCTCTGACAAGACATCTTTTGAATGTGAGGAATGCCAGGCCTCCACCGTGGTTCGGATTCCACGTTAAACTGTAGGTCCTTCATTTCATCTCACAACCACCCTACCATTACACATTAGCGTAAGTGCGTATAACCCGAACGGGTAGTAAGACGCGGTGCTAATAATAATAATAATAAGTATTAATGACGTGTTACAAGAGTAAAATCTAAATACATAAAATAAATCTGAGTGTATACATTTATTAAAGAAGAGGTTTTATTATTGACAGTATAAGGTATTGAGCATCGATCGACATCAATAATATCCATGATAACTCCTTGTGGTACATGAACCAAGGAGAGCATCGTAGCAGCATCATCATTATAAATTGAGTTTAAGCCAGAGATACACACGAGATGACAACTCCCATTTGTAGCTTTGTTAGCCAAAAGCTACCCGAAACCAAACAAAAAACAATCAACTTACCAATTATACCGACACCATCTGCGGCCAGCCGGGCTACACGATTGCACGCACGAACGGCCCATCAGAACTCTCACACCCGAGGCATACGAATAATCCCGGTATAACTGAGGACCGCGCCTTTTCCAACGCCCAGCAACTGCTTCTACGACCCAAAGATCTTCAGTTAGGAAGAATAAACACTTCACTTGTGCCAAGTCTGCCGTCTAGACGCTCGTAAAACATTCCACGCCTCATTATATTCTTTGGTTCCCCCACCCCCCCTTGTCTTCCCTTCGTTCCGTGTGCTGTGAACTGTGCTTTCTGTATAAAAGTGTGGTCATGTGGGTTAAGCGCCACTCTGGGACTGGCTTTGGAAGTAGCTTGTACTAACTACGGCTTCGGACATTAACCATGTAAGATACATTCCTTTTTGACATAATTTTATTGTTCAAAATTCACTTTCGGCTCTTAATAATTATTTCAAATCTTCAAAAAACTCTAACTTTAAACATTGCACATATAATTGATGTCAAGTATTGTGGACTTAAGCTTTGAACTTTAAACTAAACTGAAATATGTCTTTTTCAATAAGATATCTTTTGGACTTGTATTTATTTCTGATATTAACGAACTTTAACAAAAATGTAGTATGAATATCGATTTCAACAAGATATCTTTTTCACTTGTATTTATGTCAGATATTAACGAACTTTAATGAACTGAAATATGATGTATTTTTAAATAAGATATCTTTTGGACTTGTATTTATTTCTGATATTAACGAACTTTTAACAAAAAAAGGAAACATGATATCGTTTCAATAATATATCTTCCTCACTTGTAATTATTTTAAATATTGATAGGCTTTAACTTTAAACTTTGCCCGTGATGTTTATTATGAGTATTAAGTTTAAGAGTTGGGCTAAAGTAGAATATCTGGCGATATACATATTTTTTGAGTACTATATGTTTTCTCTGAGCATAAGGGACTTAAACTTTATTCGCTTACAGGGAAGCATTTGTCTAGCAAATGTAGTTTATATTACTCCATGTTAGATGTTAGGTTTTGTCTTTTGCTTATTGAAATATAATGTCATTAGATTCCGTTTATTGAATTGCTCTGTTTATATTTAACTTTCATCGTTCTCTCTTGAACTTAGAGTATTAGGCGCCATCAGCGCGCATAAGAGGTTAATGATAGCCGCCATAACGACTAAGTGACGTTAACGTTAGATTTCTGTAATTTGGGATTTTATATATTTTCCCCGTTTATGGGAAGGAGAGATGATTGATGACTGGTAGGAAATAACATTATATTGTTACGTTGATCATTGACATTGCTAAGGTTTTTATCAAGAGTCAGTTATTGTTGTTTTGGCTTAACCTAGTTTTTATTAGCGAGGCTATTCGCTTATACGTTCTGTGCCCTCCTTATGAGGCCATGACGCTAGATTGCATATGTTGTATACCCTATCTTTCTTGAGGTTATTGCTTGCAATAAATTGTTGTCCATATCGTTTTGAATCTTAATAAAAATCTCTTGACTATTATGTTTGTATTTACCTTTTTCATAAGTTCATCCTTAAGTAGGATACTGCAACTAAAATATGTTGTCTAGTAATCAAACCAGAGGTGTAGTCACGTTATTGATTAATGACATATATTGTTGAGGGTGACCGTGGGGACGAGTCCCGCAATAGTTCTTATTGCGTGTTCTGGGCTTCAGTTAGGTTTTGCCCAGTTTTTCTTTGATCTTTTTACTCACTCTGCACACTCTAACTTTTTGCTAACTTATATTTATTATTGATATTTTTTTAAATTTTGAACACGCCTAGTTAGGCGTAACGGTTCACGTTTCTCAACCGAAAGGCTAATACAACATGATCGTTGTAATTGGTGCCCTAACTAGAGGGCAGGTGACGTGGTTTGTCACAAATTACTCTAAATTATTTTAGTCAACTTGAGGCGTAAAGCGAGCGATATCCAAACGAAATAATCTTTTCTATCGCACTAACACAACGTGCTTCAAAATTGTGGAGAAGGGGAAAACATTTCATTACCAATTTGAACGGGAGTAATCACCAGTCGGAAATATAAAGTATAAATGTTGCTGTTAAAATTAGAACTGTGTGTGGGATGTAATTCTTGATTAAATACCTACTGAACCTAGTGGAGATTTGTTAACAAAGGACGGTAAGACATTCACCCCAGTCGGGCTTCTATTGGAAGACAGTCAACTTATTCATGTTCGTAAACACACAACAGAAAAAACTTCACGGGAAGCATTGCAGAAATGTCACTAGAAATTGACGTTATCTAATAAAGAGAATATACCGAAGAAACTATATAGTTTAAGGTTATCATAAGACGGTGATAAGCAAAAGTATATTAATATGACGAAAGATGTAATTGACCAGTTAATATTGCTAAACGAGGAAATGGCGGTGCCACTTAAAGTAGCCTTACTTCTGAGTAGTTTAACAGAAAGTTAGGGTACTTTAATCACATCTTTATAAACTAGACCTTAAACAGTTTTAACATTTTACTTAGTGATAAATAAGTTCCTAGATGAATGTATGAGACGTAAACAGTCGTGTAGTACTGAATAAGATATAGTAAAGGCCTTAAAAGTACGGAGCATGAGTAGGCCTCAAATATATTCAGCGCAATAAAACGTGAACTGTTTCTTTTGTAAGAAACCAGGGCATATTAAGAGTGAGTGTCATACATATTTGGCTTGGAAAGAAAATAATCTAAGGCAAAAGGTTAACATAGTGAAGTAAGATCAGATAAACATACAGATTCACATACTATTTGTTTCACTGTTAATTCGAAAGATGATACCAATGCATGTCATATAAACTCTGGCGCTACCACTCACATGTGCAGCAAGATGGAGTTCTTTAATGAACTAAATCTGGATGTGAGATGAAAGGTGCTTATCTCCGTTAGGAAAATCAAAACCTCCAAAGGAATGGGTAAGGTTATACTCAGTAATGTGTATGTTTTGATGTATATACCAGAACTTAAGGGCATTTTTTGTCAGTAAAGAAATTAAAAGAAATGGGAATGTGCACGGATTTTGATGTCAATAAATTTAAAATTTTACATAGCCAGAAAACAGTTGCTAATGCAGGAATTGCAGCAGGCGAATATAATTTGTAGCCAAAGAAAGTAGTGCATAAACAAATGGCACAAACTTCTAGGGCATAAAGAACCACAAGCAATCACGTATTTAGTGAGTAAACAGCTATCAACTGGGATACATACTTAGGAATGCGGAATTGTGATTAAACCTATGAACTCTGTATTAAATGTAAAATGTTAAGAGCTCCATTTCCCAATCAATCTCAAAGTAAGAGATAAGAAATACTTGAATTAATTCATACCGATGTATGTGGACCCATGCAGACGATTACACCAGGTAAGAAGCGATACATCTTAACCATCAAAGATAACTACAGCCGTTTCACAATCATATATTTGTTGGAGAACAAGTATAAAGTAAATTGTAAAGTCAAGGAATTCATCAGGCAAATATAAATTCAATTTGTCAAAACACCTAAGAAGATTCGATCAGAATGAGGAGAAGAATGTATCAGTGAACCATTTAGGAGCTTCATGGATAAGAAAATAATCCGCAGGGTAAAAAACATATGCATATACTCTTGAGCAGAACCAAACTGCTGAAAGGAAGAATATATCATTTTTGGAGATTACATGTTGTATGCTGATTGATTCAAAATTCCCAAGCAATTTTAGGGTGAGGCAAGTCATTTGCAGAACAGGCTTCCAACTAATGCTAGTGAGGTTACTCTATATGAAAGATGGTACAGAAAAAATACAATCTTGAAATACATTAGGACATTCGGAACTAGAGCATATTATGTGAAAACACCTAAGAAAAATTATATTTTTGGTTAGAGGAAGGTTTTAAGGCATACATATTACTCGATATTGATAATAATTAAATATGAGTCAGTCTTAATGTAATATTAATTAAGAATAAATCCATGGTGCAGAAAGTGACGATACCTGAAGTATGAAATCAAAATCACAAGTGAACACTCAGTTCAATGCCAGGCCAAAAAACGACTGAGAAGATAAATATTCCACAGTGATTATACTAAAGGCAAAAGAATCCAACATATCTACCCTAACCATACCCCCTGAAAGGGAAGATAAGGCTATCCCAGGTGAGCCATCCATACCGAGACGTTCACAGTGAGTTAACAAAGGAATCCCACCCATCAGCTTACTAGAAACAGTAAACAAGGTAACCACACCTACTGTGGAACCCAAATCCAAAAAAGGAGAGTAAGTATTACTGATTCATCTCAGTGGATTTAAGAAGTGGATGAAGAAATTGAATCCACGAAGAAAAATAACACATGGTAACTCAACAACTTACTACCTCCAGTTAAGACAAACGTCAGAAGCAAATGGGTGTACAAACTGAGGCGTGATGAGCAGGGCAAAGTGAACAGTTTTAAATATTACCTTGTGGGACAAGGTTTCTCAGAAAATTATGTGGCTATTGTTTGAATAATGGATGGCTAAAAATTGTCTTGGACATGAATTGTAATTCTAATAACTTAACAAAAATGTGGCCAAATTATTCAAGGAGAGAGGGATCAAAACAAATAATGGATAATAACTCTCCAACGCAATCAGCCAGTTGTAAGAAGTTTTAGGTAGCGAGGATATGAAACATCTAATGAGGAGGTTTGATACGAAACACTCTAGCAATCCAAAGATCTTACTGTGCTCATTGGAAATGGTTCAGATCCTAGTGTATTTCATCAGGGCTGAAAGAGATGGCAACTGGGGTCTCCATTAGGAAACTTTTTCTTCAATATTGCCATGGCTCACTATATATGACCACACAAATTATGCCAGATGGGGACCTGTCTACCTTCAAGATATGAAACTCTTTCAAAGGCCACGCCAGAGGTTCAGACAGAATTTCTTAGTGGGAACTTTGTCGTGAAGAGAACCAATAGGCACTTCAATCAAGTTCCTGCTTATCATGTACAAAGTGGATGAATAAAACATGCAAGATGCAGAATGGTATAATAGTTACTACCAGGAACGTCCAAGCTAGGTAAAGATTTTGTATAACCTGGTCAGAACGATAGCACACCACACAAGCCACAAAATCACTCTTCAATATGGAGGATGTCGAGGAAGAGAATCCTTTCACCCACTCATTTAGTATTCCATCCAAGATAAAGCGTGATTATGATGACGTATAGAAGCTTATATCACAACTTAATGAATTTAATTTTCTTGGACAGGACAGTGAGTTCATAACTTCCACCATCAAAGTTTCTCTCGAAACTTTAACGCTGAGACACCGTCCAAAGAGGACGCCATAGCCTTCTTTACCCGATTCTATCCTGAGGCACGTCCAAGAGACATATTGGCTGAGGAAGGCTTGGAAAATATTGCGGGATCTGGTAGACAAGACCAACTGGAGCCGCAAAGTCCATGCGGTTCGCGAGATAATCAAAGAATACTGGAACAATGTCTGGGAAGTCAAGATTGAGAGCCTGTGCGTGCAGGATAGTTCCCTGTGGTTCATGAAGAGGAACTTGATACGGGTCACCACATGAAGGCCACCTATTTTAGGTCGTAATGGGGTGGCCAACTCCGACCAGTATAAGGTCGATGCCCTCACTGAGCACTTAGAGACACAATTTGTACCTACTGACGACCCCTTAGACCCAGTAACCATTGTGCACGTGGCTCAGGTTATTTGTGCAGTTTCCTACAGACCCTTGAATGAACCTAAGCCCCCGGATACGATAACGCGGGCGTTAGCCGCTCTAAGACTAAACAAGGTAATCGGATGTGACGGTATCAATAACGTGGTCGCCAGAAAACTGCCCTTGGAGGCGATTAACTTCCTCGGTGAGTTATTCAACGCCGTCCTGCTCCTAGTCACTTCCCCGAGCTCTGGAAGCAGGCTAACGTGCTCTGCTTTCATTAGCCGCGTAAGTACCCGGCCCTAGCTTCGTCTGACTGACCAATCAGCTTGCTCAACTGTTTAACTTCTACTGATGCGACAGACCAGACATATCCGCGAGGCGGGCATCTTGATGGACGATTAGTTCGGCTTTCAGAAGAGATAAGCTACGCATTAACAACTCGTCCGGCTCATGGAGCAGGTCACAAGGAACTTCAACATCAACAGGCTGACTAATGATGTCATTCTCCACGTGTCAAAGGCCTTCCACCGTGTTTGGCACAAAGGTCTCCTTTTAAAACTCTTCTCCCTGAAACTGTCCTTCTTCCTAGTTAAGGTTGTACAATCTTAGCTATTCCACTGCACCTTCTCCACTACCTTTGGGAACGCCACTTCCCAAGTCAGAAGCATCTGGGCTGGAGTGGCGCAGGATTCCCTCGTGGGCCCAGTGACCCAGACACCTATTTGACACTGTATTCTTCAATGTTAATCAGAGAATGCTAATATATGGCTGCGACTGCGCTGTGCCTCACTGTTCAGTCGGCCCTTCTATCTTTCCTCCGCACCCGCACAGGCCACACCAACCACCTTCTTTACTGCTTGGACCGCTCCACACTTCATTTTCTATAAGCCGTTCGTGAAGAGTGTACTTAATACGGTTATTCCTAGGTCATAGGCCAGTTGGAGAATGGCTACCCAAACTGGGTGTCCCTCTTGTTTGAAAGCGCTATTGAATTGTCTTATGTTACGAAGGAGCAATATTGTTATAACCCTCTATCTACCCACTATCACCCTACCTCCTACCGCGACTCACGTTGCCAGGACATCCTTCTGTTCCACCACGACTCACGTTGCCGGGAATTCCTCATGTTCTACCGTGACTTACGTTGCCAGAACATCCTTCTGTTCCACCGTGACTAACGTTACCCGAACACTCTAGCCGACCTTTTCCTATCCCTACCCACACGTGTCTGAACACAAAGTCACCGTCATAGTGACATCAACCAGTTATCCCCGAAGCAGCAGCGATGGATAACAGTTTTTCATGGTTATAGGAAACCATGAACAGGCTGATATCAGGTTTATTCTGCATTCATGTTAAGTTGTTGATAGTGGATACGAAAGAATAAGTATATGTAGGGATACTGATGTAATGTTGCTACTGTTGAATTGTATATGTGCAAAATTCTCCAAAATGTGGATGATAGCTGGAACAACAAAACAACGCAAATGCTACCCTTTACATTTAGTATCGCAGTGATTATCTACACCTGTGAAGGATAACCTGCTCAGTTTTCATGCTTTAACAGATTAAGATACAACATCAGCCTTTAAAGGTCCATGGAAGAAGACCTTTTGGAAAAACTTTGAGAGATACCCATATATTGTAAATAGTATTGGATGGAACGGAAAGGTTCGTATTCCATTTATAAGGAACACTAGACCAACCATCCGTTAACCATTGCAGGCTTCTACTCTTCAATAAGACGAAGAAGGCTCTTGAATTATTACCCCCAGCACAATATACATTGGAGCTACACACTGCAGGTGCCAATTACCAGGTGAAAATATGGCTAGAGACAAACGAGGAGCATATAAGCGTTGCATCTCCCGTTGATACAATCGCTTGGAAGATGGAGTTGGGTTGTTTGAAACCAGTGTTGACAAGGCTTTCCGCAATTCCTGATTCGTGTCTGGATCATGTCAATTGCAAATGTAAGTCCAAGTGCGGGACGGGCCGATATTAACGTTTCATAAAACTATCAAGTGTACTTTCGTGTGTGGATGTGATGCCACCTACTGCTGCAACCCCTCTTCATCATACTAGCCTCATATACAGTATTATTCGTCTCCCATGGCCGGATATATTTTAAATTGATGAAAATGTAAATAAAAACTGTGAACATACGTTAGAATCAACCCATTGAGTTGTTAAGCTAGTTTGATTATGCACTGAAAAAAATTCGAGATAATCCGACATTTGCATGTCATTTGACTATATATTTTCATGTTATATTACATTTAATATGTTAATTGAAAGGTTTCCATAGATCTACATTGTATAAAATTTAGTTTCATTGGATAGATCTACACTGATGCCATTCAAAACACAAAATTACCTATTTGGACCTTAGTTGTCCATGAAATTTACCTTTAAATTTAAAATAAAGATTGGCATATACGCATAACGATTACCACATCCTATTTTTGAGTGATCTATTATGGATGCCTGCTATTAACATAAAATGCCACTGAAAATTTTTCTCGACTACTTTTCCAAGTTTGGCTGGTGTGCCAGTAGCAGATTATAGTCATAATTCCTCTAAATTATTTTAGTCAACTTAAGGTGAGCAGTCTGCGGGAACTTGCTTGTCAATAGATTATATTTACTACATTTCAAACAAAGTCCTCCTACAATTATTGCCACACGATCCTCTTCAAATTGCGCCAAGTCTTGCTGTGATTTTTACAAGAATGCCCAGTAGGCTCGGCCAAATCTACATAATACCTTTGTTGGACCACTACGTACCAGTCATTACATCCAAACCCTACTTCACTTTGTTTGAATTTGCACCAATGAGAACGTGACAAATTCAAACTGTGAAGAAGGTCGTCGAAGCTTCTTTGTTTCTCCGCCCGAATGTTAGCCTGGCAACTCTCTTATTTCATCTTGTTGACGCCCCACAGGAAAAAGAGATAATTTAACTTTCGGTTCCTAAATATATATACATTTTTGACAAAATGTCCTTCCCATAATAAGAATGTGTACTCTTGTAACTGTTTTGTGGGTCCCTGTTATCCACGGCACAGCGCGTCCTCAGGTTGTGGATAGAGGATACAGCCTTCAGACTTGAAGGTTAGTTGTAAATATATTTAATAAGCAGTCTTGGACAGCCAATAGGAGTGGTTTTCCAGCTTGGGGTTTGGGCTTAGACGTGATGAACTCTCACCGTAAAAACAATTCCCATTCAGTTTGGAATGGTTGTTCCTAGGGTAAAATATTCCGGAAATAAAATAGTCCTACAATTGGATCTCCGGGTGGTGACATCTCTGGGGGAGTCATGAGATAGAATTAGGAAAGAGATTAGGATTGGTACTTGGAATGTGAGGAGCTTTGTCGGTATGTGTTCTTGTTACGAAAGGTTTATTCCTTCCTACTCTGTGTTGGCTGCACCTCTTAACCTTTTGAAGAAAAAAAATTGAGTTTAATTTGTGTGGGTAAATTATCAAAGTAAAGCCTTTTATGGTTTAAAGCAAAACTTAATTTCTCCTGAAGTTCTCCAAATTCTCGACTTCTCTTTACCCTTCGAACGCAAGGTCAACGCCTCGTCCTATGCCCTTCAAGCGGTTTTATGTCAACGTCACCCTGAGTGTTTCTTACCTGTGGTATTTGCTAGTAAATTCTTGGCTAATGCTCAGAAAAGATACAACGCGTATGAAAATAAATGTCTCGATTGTATCCTTGGTACATAAAATTTTGCGGACTAGCTTGAGGAACGTGACAGCAACAAACATTATCTTGGTTATTTAATAACCCAAAGCAACTAGGGAAAATAGATAAATGATTATTAAAACTGTCTCAGTTCAAGATTTATACTAAACATGTGTCAAGTAAAGTCAATTTTTTTGCTTGCTGATGCTCTTTCGCGCATCAATGAAGGTTTATTTCCTATATTTTCTCATACCATCCCTTCAAGTATAAGTGTCTTCTGTACTATTCAACAATCCTTTTTTTCACTGGACCAACATCCACACGATGACACTTATTGTAAAGATATCATTGATCGTCTAAAAAGAAGAGAAAATATGTAGCACTTTACTATTCATCAAGGTTTACATGGCTGTCAAAAAAACAGTAAGGGGAGGAAAATAATTGTTCCCTCAAAATTAAGGGTTAAGATCTAAAAGTATTTTTATGACTCTACAACTGGAGGACACTCATCCCCTGTTGGCGATTTGGTACGTTGATCAACTGGTCGGGGATGCGGGGAATCCTCATATTCTGAAAGGTGTAAGCTTTCCTTTCAGCATCTGCGGAGATCCTGGCATAAAGTGGCCGTGGCTTAGAACCGAGGTCGTTTGCCTGTTTATGTTGCTGTGAACGACAAAGTTGTGTGTCAAAATATCGCCCTTAACTCTGCTGCCGACAGGATAACTGCACACCTTAGTGGGGTGGTCCCTAGCTTGACAGATGTCTTTTAACTCCGACGTTCTGTATTACCTTTATCCTTTCTCTCTTTACTTTTAACTGATTGCTAGTTTCTACTAAACAGCTTTGAGTCTATCGACCATCATATAGTTCTTATTCATTAAATATTCTTTAAATTTTATGGGAACTCGTATAGTATACAATAATATTAGACATCCTTCTCCTCCATTCTCTTGTGAACCCTGTTGTTGATCAGCCAGTCATCTTCTTGACACCGGCAATAAATGCAAGAGACTATACAGGATACCTCACACGCTCAGACTCTCCCATCAGCTTCCTCACGCAGCCAACACGTGAAAAGAGATGTCCGGATGATTCTGATCCACTGTTGGCTGTTATCACCCACCTCCTTTCCTGGAAGGAAATTAAAAGAAAAGGAGATCTGTAGTGGGCTAAACTCTTTTAGCCCTTTATATTAAAACACAGTCTATTGGTATAAATACTGAAATATAACAGTCACTCTACCACATTATTAAACGACTTTTGACTCACCAGCTCTCTGATGTTACAACTCCTGCTTGATCACTCACGCCCTTCTCCAACCAACTGTATTTTCATTTTGAACAGCCTGATTGTAAGGCATGACTCTCATCTGTCGAACAACTGATGCGCACAAGCCTGTGCATTAACGGCCGAAGTATTGGTCGTTCTTTCCAGAACACGCTCAAGCTATATAGACCTTCCCCTCCCCTAGCTTAAGCTTGTGCTAATTTAGATTGCATATATAAATACGAGTGCAACAAAATAAAACTGTACACATTCACACACACTTTGACTCCATGCTTGGAGGAAGACCTCTGCTGCTGCCCGTCCAAAAGCCCCATAGCCATGGTGGATCCCACAGTCACGCCTAAACGATGCAGAAGATAGATGACTTGAGCAATATTAATATCAATCAAACTTTTTGGTAGCCCCAACATAGGGTTAATATAATATATTTTTTCATAACCACTTTATATAAGACACAAGAACATTCCTAATTGTCTTGCTCTGAATACCAGCTGGGATTAAACGTAAATGCAAATTTGTTCAACTGTTCTTGTAAACATTAATATTCTATATGAAGGGAGTTTATGGACATCTTTTGGGTTGGTATCCTTGAGTAAGTATTCAAACCGTTTGATGTTGTGGTTAGAGTTTGTTATTATGACTTCCAATAATTGCCTAACAACCCTTTGGGTTAATATAATCCTGGGGGACTGCTTGGTGCTCCTATCGACTTAGATAATTTAATAATGTTCATTATTGTACAATAATACATGTCTGAAACGTACGAGAGATGCAAGGCTATGCAAAACGACCTAACTAGGTAACTCGTGTTTCATAAAGCTTTATTATTATTATTATTATTAGCACCGCGTCTTACTACCCGTTCTGGTTATACGCACTTACGCTAATGTGTAATGGTAGGGTGATTGTGAGATGAAATGTAGGACCTACAGTTTAACGTGGAATCCGAACCTCGGTGGAGGCCTGGCATTCACCAGATATCTTGTCAGAGGTGAAGGAGGGGTTTGGTAATCAGATAAATCTGTGCCGGGACCGAGGATTGAACCCCGGCCGCCAGCATATAAGTCTGACACCTTATCCCTAGACCGCCAGGTCACCTATAAAGCTTTATAGGCTTTTTTACTTTTCCTTTTGTGAGTTATACTATTTGTGTGGGTCAGAGTTGCTAGGTTTTGTGACTGGTTCTCTACCCTTAGTATAAGTGCTTGGCACCCTTAAGATGCTATTAGGGCTCTAGAACACTGTCATATAATTTAACTCTCTCTACCTCTCTCTCCCTCTCTATTTACCACTCTCGCTCCCTTTCTCTCCCTCTCTCTCTCTCACTATGTCCTGGTTCTTAAGAAGTCACTAATTTTATTTAACTAAAATAGGCATTCCTGATTATGATTAGGCCTGATAATTGCCCTTCCATGTGCCTGGAATTCTCCTGGTTTCAGACAAGCATATTCAACATTAAACTCCCTTGAGATAAAGTACTCCGTGTTGTTTGATTTAAAATATATGTAGAAGCGTCCTATGCAACCAATTGTCCTCAAATACATTTTTTAACTATAACTCTTTTTTCTCACATTTTCAATATTTCCGTCTCATTAAGAAGACAGTTATCTGATGTCACTTATTTTGATTATTAATGCTAGTATTGATGAATCTCTACTTTAATTAGCGTCTTGATTTTTACTATATTAACTTCTTATTTTTATATACGATTTATTACCATTCGTTCTATAATGTACTATGTATCTCTTTAAGGGGACGTTTACTATAGATTGCTTCAGCACAGTATTTACTTTGTGGTATTGTGTCCCTTACTAATGTTAGTATATGTTTTATACTAACTATATTACGTATTATTGTTGGTCGTTATTCTTTGAATGACTAATGAGTCAGCTTTAAGTGGCAGTTCCTTATATGATCAGTATTGTGTAACAGACTATTTGAACTTGAACTTTGGCCAAATTCAATACTTTTCTGGACACACATAAAATACCACGTAGACAAAGGGTGCGGTACAACATCATATCTCTCGTCCAGAATATGTGAAGAAAATTTAAATATCGTGGCAAAAAATGTCATAAGCACGATCGTGACTGAGACAAAGCATGCGAAGTATTTATCAATCTGTGTGGATTCTACCCAGGACATTTCCCACGTGGATGAACTTTCGTTCATTGTACGATATGTGTCTGCAAAGGGATCTCCTGTCGAACGCATTCTAAAATTTATATCAAATTGTGGCCTTAAACCAGAAACATATACTGCCTAGTGCTACGAGACCACAATATCTTTCTTTGGGACTTTTCAGGAATCGTGCAACTTTTTCTCGGCCTCGACAAACAAAGGTAAGTTTTGTTATCGTAACCGAAGTCCAATTCAATAGTTTTGAAGATCCTTTCTCAGACAAGATGATTTTCTCGATAAGATGCCCGCGAAAATCTCTGTTGTTTCTGGGATGAGATCACGCTAGATCTTCAGATAATCACCAGTGACACATATGAAAAACCAGATACGCGTTCTCAGGCTTAGGGCTCTTTAATGCACTCGACTCTCTGGAAACGTTCTTCCTGACCCTGCTGTGGAAAAACATTCTGGAAAGATTCAACAGAATGAGTAAATCGCTACAATCTGTGAACATCGAACTGGTTACGATTACTGAACTTTCTGAGTCCTTGATAGGATACATGTAAGATATTAATAACGTCCGTACCTTGGATAGTTATGAACCGAGAGTTGCGTAAAATGCGGTGAAGATACTTATGCATACGACACTAAAAGGAAAGGTGAGGGAAAAGTCCAGATCAACGAAATAAAGGGAAACGAGGTTGAACTCTTCAACAGGGAAGGATTCAGAGTTACCGAATTCAACGTCATTATCAATAGATTGATTGCAAATCTACAAAGACGTTGCTCTGCTGACGAGAAGTTAAGTTAAAAGCTTTACTTTTTCACGAAGCTACATATGTTGTAACCACAAGTTATCAGTGATAGAGCACGGAACCTGGAAGCCTTCCATCCTGGGGATTTGGATGGAACTTTGGAGAATAAGTGTCTTCACGTGCGAGCTAATTTTTAGTTGACTGAGGCTATGGGGGTAAAAGACATTTATTCACGAAATTGTAAACATATTATATATGTCATCAACCAAATATAAGTTAATGAATATTTTAACATTCACCTTAAAGTACAACTTGTAAAATTTCCGATTGTAAAACTAGCTTTACAAACGGTACTTATTTTCTGATACATTCATATCATATTGAAAAACAAAGGACGTTACATGGAATGAGGGTCCGAGAAAATGAGGCAAACCTTTTTACTATCACCTGCAAAATCCTACTTGAGGAATAACTATAATAAAAGATCAGATTAAATAACAAAACTGTCAGAAGTGTAGTTTTTAGCTTATTCAGGTGGGTTAACTACTGGGGGAGCTGAATTTTTTCTTCTCTGAATGGTCTCCAATCACGGAGTTTTCAAATAAACAACTTTAATTATAATCCTGAAATGTATGCACTTGAACTATATTCACTAAAACCTGAATTATTTCCACTCTGAATGGTTTCCATTCATACATTTCTTAAATAAACATCTTTAATAAAATTTCCTAATTGTATCCACATAGGGGGGACTTTAAGTCTTAAGTTTTAGTGAAGGAACTTTAAATAGACGTATTGTAGAAGCTTTGTCAGACTTAAGGTAGAGTTCAGCAGGATATAATTTTCTTAACCAACTACGTATGTTAATTAATTCCATCAAACAACTTAATCTGTAATTTGTTTTTATTTTATTTAACAAATATAAGTACTTTGGGGAAACCGCAGTTAAATGAATGAACATTTGGAGCACCTTAAAAAACAAAAAGCATGGTTTGCAATCAAAATTATTTGTGCTATTTTTATAGATATGGATCAAAATCTCTTTATATTTTTGTTATCAATGTTCACTTTGTTTTTTACATTTACTAGAAGATGCTCCAAAGTTACATTGGTAATCAAAATAATTTATAAATAAATTGAAACTTAAATTGGCACTTTTGGCTCTAATTCTCTTTTTAAGTGGGCTCCAAAAGTATTTTGAGAAGAATAAAGTATTCTCTCTCTTTAAGGATTACAGTATTTATTATAAAATTAATTCAAAACCATATTTATCTTGTGCCAAGTTTTTTTTCGCGTAAATTTATTTTGAGCATACATGGACTTCAATAATTTAAAAGAAACAAAATTTTTATTTACTTTTCCAACAAGGCTTAGCCCCTAGGTTAAAGTAAATTACATTGAAAACCTTGCTTATTTTAATCCATTATAGAGGGAAAGAAAACACTTTTGATGACTTCCGGCTGGATTTAGGTCATGTGAGTTGATAACCCTGCTTTGCTCACGTCCTATACACAGTGAGCTCTATATGCTACTGATGACGAGACATGAACACACTATTTACAATTGACCTGAACGTGAATATCAATTCCATAACTTCAACCTTGTCGTCTGCTAGGGACTTACGGGACAAAACCTGGCTTTGAAATCCCGTTGTTCTTATGGCGCCAGCATGTTACTTAACGGTTAGTGTTCAGAAATTCTAAACTAAATATATAGATATAGGGGCTAATTTATTCTAGGAGAGAGGGTGAGTTTATTCCATTCAGGTGAGGCTGTTGGGGGGAGGATTATATCAATGAGGGGATATTCCCACTCCCTTCCCATTACGCTAACCCTGCTCAACTTAGGTTTGTACAATTTTTTTAATATTTCAACGTTTACAATACCAAAGCAATTTGCAAATTAATACGTAATTGAACATTGAAATTTTATTTAAATTATACAATACTTATAATATAAATTGAACTTGCTTCACTACCTGACTCTCTTCACGTACAAAAATTAATTTTAGTACAAGAATAATAGACTTCATCAAACTTCCAAACACTTTGAAATGAAGTACAAGATTGGACCGAACCAATGGTGTAATTGTAACGAATTCCCGTTGGTCCCTACGGAGGGAATCCACGCTGGTGGGCTAGTAATGCACTAATCCTTAGTATGGATAGGCGTTTTATTACTTATCATTCATGTTTTATTTGACATTATTTTCTATTTCGTTTACTAAGATTATTCTAAACGTATTAATCCTTATGGCTTAAGACTTAAGACTTATTGACCGCCATTTGTGAATACAATTCAGTATTTTTGTTAAAGCTGTTTATTTGAAAACTTTCTGAATGGAGACAATTCAAAGAAGATACAAATCAGGATTTAATGTATATAATTGAGATATGTCTTGTGGATACTATTCAGGATTTTTATTAAAGCTGTTTATTTGAAAGAGGTTTGAATTGAGACCATTCGGGGTGTATACAATTTAGGATTTATATTAAAATTGTTTATTTGAAAACATTCTTAATGGATACCATTCAGAGTGGATACAAATAAGGTTTTAGTGGATATAGTGCAGATAATTGTAGTGGAAACCACTCAGAGTTGATACAGATCCAGATTTAGTGGATATAACGCAGATATGTCTAGTGGATGCTAATCAGAATTTCATTTGTGTCGTTTCTTTGAGGAATCGTTGAATAGAGACCATTCAGAGTGGATACAATTCAGTCCCTTCTTACTACCTTCTCCCACCCACTGTCTCAACATACCTACCTTCTCAAAACATTATTTGCCAACTACGAAAAGTTTGAAAGAAAGGCCAGAGTCAGTGGTCCAGACCCCCCGAGAATTTGTTAGGGAACCCCCCAGAAAAATAGGCTTTCAACGCCCTTGCCTTAGAGTGTGCTATTAGGATAATGGAAGAGAGATGAGGGTGGGCATTAAGGGTGTATGACCCAAAATTAACAACATAACTAAATATATTCAATTGGGCCTTCCCAAATCAAACATGAAGGAGTATTTTAAATATTTATTAAACGTAAACTTTATCCTCATAGTTTATCCAAAATGTGATATATATATATATATTATATATTATATATTGACACAGGTCTTGGGAAACTAAATAATGCAGAGATGTAATATTGGAAAACTAGTAGTACTCGGGGAGATTCATTAAGTCCAATAAATACTTATTTTAAGAACCTTTATTTAAATAAGTGGATAAATGACAAATAAGAGCCATATTCACTTGATTATTTTATAAATTAAAACATGTGTGATACAGGTGGGGAACATCAGTTTTATACCTACTTCCTTTTTAACTCTTTAATGATGCTTCATTTACCTTTCTACTCATCATATAAACTATACAACCTGTGGTTAGCTTAGGAGCTTGCCAAATTGATCCCAGATTTTGAAACTATATCTGACACAACCCCACAATAACGTCATATGTACGGCCTGGTCATAGCTAGCAAAGACAGGCTCCCCCTCCCTTCTCATTCCCACAATACACCTCTTCCATGTCTGGCCTTGTGTTCACCAGTGGTTATTCCTATTCTTTAAAGATTATTATTGCACAGAATTTTCCCAACCTCCGCAGTTGCAAATATGATGACATGATCACTTAAAGCAACTTGTGATGTGGCTGGGTGTTTGTGTATTTTATGAAGTGTGTATGTTAGTAATAGTGAAAAGTATATTTGATTTCCTTAAAAAAAATTCCCCACATAAGTCTATGGCAGAATATATAGGAAATGCCAGATGAATGAACTGTCTAAGGCAATAAATGTTTTTACGAAGAAATTCGGAAGGGCCAAACATATAATAAGTTAGTAAAAGAGCTATATAATTATTATATTATATTATATACATTTCCGAAACTTTTAATTCACTATCACTAAGCTATCCAACCTAAAATGATAACTGACGAATAGTTCCTATTATGAGTTGAATCTGGTATGCTAAAATCAGAAGTGGAGCAAACACATGCCTGGGATTGGCTTTAATTTTCGTATCCACTAGCAAAATAATTGTTATTAACTTACTATTACTAATAGGACTACCTTTAAATACTTGTATTATTAACTTAAAATAAAGTCTTAAGTCAAATAAACTAGTAACTGTCAATGTCATAAATACAGGGATAATATTTAAGCTTGAGGAATTTATTGTAAATGCGAAAACCTGAAGATGTGCAACCTTTAATAAAATTTCAAAAATTTTAAACGGAAGTTAACATTTTAATACGAAATGTTGACCCTTGTGGATCCAATATCGATCTTTATTATTGGTCCAAATATAAAAATGAAGAATTTAATTGTTTGGAAATAAAATTATAAAATTGAAAACCGGGAGTCAAAAAATGTTTTACGAAAGTATAGTGCAATTTTTAATTGTTTGGAAAAGGTGTTTGTGTTTGTAGTTGTACAGAAATACTACTTAAGTCTTAACACAATAATTCTCTAATGCCATAGTAAATAAGTTATAGTCAGTCACTCAAAAAACTTATGTTCTCTTTCCTTAAACCTCTTAGGGAAAATGTTTGTACAGCAATGATCTATATCCTTCATTTTAGACTCAATCGTCAATATCTACCTCTTTTATTGGTCTAAATTTATAAATTAGGAATTTAATAGCAATGCGATAACCATAAGATATACAACTCCCAATAAAATGTCGAAAATTTTAACTCGAAGTTGAAATTTTAATACGAAGTGTTGAACAATGTGGACCTAATATCGATCTTTTTTATTGGTAAAAATATACAAATGAGGACTTTAATTATTTAAAAATAAGATTATAAAATTTAAAACTGGGAGTTAAAAAAGGTTTTACGTAAGTATAACGCAATTTTCGCTCGGGTTTGCTAGTGTATATTATTTTGTTTCACACACATTATGAGTTTTGAGTAAGTCCCTCCATTTTTAAATAATGGAGCGAGAAAGTCCATGCGGGGTTCCATACAATTTATGTTTATCTTCCTTTAACTTGCCAATTTATGAATATCTGTCGTTTAATTCTTAATAGAAATCATTTCAGGCATGTTTGGTGTTCAAAATATTACATTTTACCACCTAACTCAAGTTAATATTACCTTGAAAGAGTGTACTATCATACTTTCTTATGGGCTACACCATTTTGGAAGAATGTAGGGAAGGCTTGACATGGTTCAGAGTAAACGAAGGATGTATACCTATACTCAATGGTGGATCCAGAAAAGAAATTGTAAGAGGGTCACCATGATTCAAATAAATATTATATTGATTACGTACTGTACAACCTTCTAAAAATAATACTTAATCTATATGGACCGATTAACAATTTTTAAAAACATGTATAAAACTAGATTTCTTCAAAGCGTTTATGGTTCGACTATTAATTAATCGCTCTAGTAAAGATGATAAGAAACATTAAAATTCACGTTTTTCATCTTAAAATTTAACAATTTTACTATTGAAAGCTATACATTTGGTTTAATTAAATGTCAATACCTAGACTTAATATTCAGTTCTTTGAGATGTGAGAAGATAACAAGTTTACACAAACTCCAATTGAGGTTTCCTTGAATGCTTTCTGGCAAATATAAGACAATATAAATCCTACGTATACCATATAAAATAATGGTTTATAATGGAAGGGAATTTGAACAATTGGTGTATATTCTCCAAAAAATGACAAGGATTCGCGCGTCTCGGTGCCAAGAATCCTCCAATGTGTATATAGAAAATCACATCAAGACATGGTGCCATGCTAAAACCACTCTTAGCTCAACACAAGAACTACTTTGTACTACATCCCATGATTAATACACTACGTCTGGTTCTTTTAAAACTTCTACAAGTATATGAGAACTTGCCAGGTTCTATCCTCTGTTAAAGCAGTGTGGTACAGCTTGTCCCATTAGACAAAGCCACGCCTACTTCAAACCAATACCTACTCACGTCTAGAAACTAGAAATATACGATGAAGGCCTTCAACAAATTTCAAGGCGTGTCACCGAACTTGACCACGCATGCACCAACGTTTCAGTTGCTACACTTGCCGAAGGTGGGAGAGGGCATAGCGTCACGTATTCTGCACCTACTCAGAGAATATGGTTCTAGAATACCCTGGATAGTGCTTCTTCCTATCACTCCTCATCCTGCCCCTCTGAACTAGACATACAAGGAAGAACTAAGTATAATTCGTTCATTCTACTCCATTAGCCGGCGAGCTACGCTTGATCTACAAATTAGGGTCTTTCTACGCCAAAATGCTTGATGAACGCCCTAGACGGCGTTACCCCTTTTGGGAAAATTGCTGCTAACCCAAAATTAATAATTATATATATATATAGAGAGAGATAGATAGATAGATAATGTTATTTTCTATAAAATTGCATGAATAAAGCAAACATGATATTAAATATAGTTTTATGATTTGATGATATTGTTATATTGATAACGCAAACTTCGAACGCTATCTATGGTGTTAAGCTACTTATAAATATTCTGGAAAATAAGTAATCATTTGCAGTCCATTATCATATATTGTAAAATATTCACTTTTTTATAACTGAGTTGTTATAAAAAATGTCATAAAACGTCATATAATTCTTGAAATAACTAGTTAATGTAAATTGATACAATATTTTTTATATTCCATATTATTATAAGCTTTAAATAAACATATTTATATATTCAAATACTGTTTTGTTGACTTACTCAGTTATATAAATATTCCTTCCTTGGGTTTGGTAAGTACTCACTTTATACACATACAAATTTATGTCCTTTTCCTACTAGACCTATAACGTGCTCGTGGAAGGAATTGGCTGGACTTATGGGAATATATTAGGTGATATATTAGGTGTTTGTAAGTTGAGTGATCATACAATTTAAAGAAATATCGCCAAGGAAACAATGCCCTTACTTTTTCTGGCATCACTAATACCTATTAGGAAAGGGAAGAAGGGGGGAGGGTTTAACCCACTCTTTAAAGTTGCCGGTCTAGTAGGAAAAGAGAAGATCCTTCCTTAAAGTTGCTTATGGGAAGGGAAGCGGAGTACAGAATAAGCGCATTAACAAGCTACAGTTCAAAGTTCATATCCCGGGATATCAGTATTGTGGGCCTGGGACGACCGAAACGCTTAGAGCGAGGTAATCCAGGCGTTAACGAGTTGTATAAGGCTTGTAAAGAGCACGATATCGCCTACTCTCAAGTTAAGGATACGGTTGGATGGCATACAGCTGATCGTAATCTTATCGGGAAGGCTTGAAGTCGAGCCAAAGCATCAGACTCAACGGTAGGTGAGAAAGCTGCCGCGTGGGCTATGACTAACCTGCTGAAAGCCAAAGTCAAGATGGTGTGCCGAGCTAACCTCAGTTAGCTCACACAAGGGTCTTGGTATGTAACCTTTTTCTGGTGCATATACTTCTAATTACTTTCTTTGGTCCTTAATGAGCCTCCTTTAATTGTTCGTGCGCGCGAATTCCCCCTTACTCGGAAGAGGGGTAATTCCTGACTTTCATATGTCTTCTTTCCCCCTCCACTCGCTTCGATCGCTGGTCATGCGCTCTGCTCGAAGCGATTCCGGCCCTGTTTCTCACCCCTCCTCTCTCCTTGCAGTTAGTTCCCGTCTGGGAGTGCTCAGCGACTGTCCTAAGCGAGTGCTAGCTTTAGGGTTGTACTATTAATACTGGGGAAAGACGCTTCGTCTTAGACCTGGTATTCTGCGCTCTTTAAATGTTGGCAGTGTTCTCCTGATATACAACGGGTTGTCGCTGCTCTGTATAGTCGCCATGGCTTAGCTGGGATGGCAGCTTTGGGACCATCACAGTTAGCCCTCGCCACACCTTGCCTTGATAAATTGTCTACTACTATCTACAGCTGGTACGGTACTGGTATTCTCCCGCTGGTACGGAGCTACTTCATCATTGGTGCCTTGCTGGTGCTGGATTGCTGGAGGCGCTCTGGTACGAGGCTGCAATTCTCCAGCTGGTACGATGCTGTTATTCGCCCGCTGGTACGGAACTACTTCATCATTGGTGCCTTGCTGGTGCTAGCTTACTGGAGGTGTTCTGGTACAAGGCTGGTAATCTCCATCTGGTACGGCGCTGGTATTCTCCCGCTGGTGCGGTGCTACTTCATCATTGGTGCCTTGCCGACGCTCGCACGCTGGAAGCGTACTGGTTCAACGGGGCTGCGATGCTGGTACTCTCCCAATTATTAGCAACTGGCTCGTGGTGGGTACGTTCGCCAGGAAGTTCAAGCTAATGACGGACCCATCAGTATACGGTTGGTCGGGGTTTACAGGATTTAAGCGCGCAAGGACCCACTGCTTTAGAGCGTGCGACATAGTATAGTGAAGCGAGTTGTCTAGGTCATGTGTACTGGTAGTGGATGTGTAACGGGCTAGACTCACGGGGGATATACTCTAGTTTATTTGTTATGCGTATTGTTGTCAAGTATTGTGACGATTGCTGCTCCATTTGAGCTTGTAGTGCTAGAATCTGTAATCATGCATGCACTGTGTGCCAAGCCTATAGGTAACCTTATATTTGTATGCTCTCATAGGCTGGGTGAGGATAACTAGAAAACAGTTTACTATATACAGAGAGCTGGCCAGAATATTACCACCAGTCTCTACGAATAATTTAACTTGTTAACCCAGATTGCCAGGGAGCTCATGTTTAGATATATGTGTTGTTAGCATACCCCAGCCTTGGGCATGATCAGCCAGAATGTTCTTTATTAGTAAAGTTGCTCTGCGTTTTTTTTAGAGTCGGTCATTGTCAGTGTGATAAGCAAGTAGATAGACCGTTATGCCACCTGTTTATAATGCCACCAGAATCCTATAATCTATTGTTGTTGTGCTTATAATGTGTTTACTGTAAATATTAAATAAATCTTATTTGCTCAATTTCTTTCTACTATGTTTACTTGCATCCCACCCCTATTTTCTTGTGGTGTAGGGTGCAATGGGATCGGGGCTTGTGAGAAGACGAAGAACGAAAAATAACAAGAAATAGAGGACTATCAAGACCTGTAAACGTCGTGTCGCGCAGAAGAGGAAGAAAAAGGCCGAAAAGGAGGATTCTTACCTATACTTCCGCTGATTGCTGTTCTAGGTGCGGCTGCGGGAGGTGCTGCAGGAATCGCTAAAGCAGTCAATAGCGCGAAAGCTAACGCAATACAGCTAAGCGAGGCTCAAAGACACAATCGCAAACTTAAGCGATAGTTATAGGTAAAGGAATGTACTTACGACCCTATGCCAAAAACTGATTGATACGCTACCTATACGTCCCCTCACCGAAACAGATCTTTACAAGTATGTTAAAAAGCTGAAGATCCGTACTTTAAAGATGTATATGCAAGATATGCTCTATTTACCAGCCCGCCATGGAAGAAAGAGCGTGATCTTATCAATCTCGATAACGATAGTGGGAGGGGAACGCATTGGGTAGCCTATAGAAAACATGATGATAAAGCCGAGTACTTTGATAGTTTCGGAGATTTAAGACCACCGATTGAACTCGTGCGATACCTTAAAGGAATACCTATAATCTATAATCATGAACGGTATCAAGACTATGACACAGTATTCTGCGGCGATCTATGTCTAGCTTTCCTAAGCATAAATAAGCATGATCATAATCGATCACGGAAAACATGTCTGTGACTTTAGCCCTAACGGGTCAGAGCGCTAATCTGACAGAGAGTTACTTCCCTCAAATCGTTTTTGGAGACGAGAATCAAGACGAAGAATGGGTTATCGGTATAATCAATCTAACCACATTCAACTCGATACCTAATATCGATGAACGTAATAACAAGTTATACTATAAAGATAAAGAATTAATCATCCCTTCTGAAACCTACGCGTTAGAAGAGTTGGACCAGTGTTTGAGACGAGGTGTGAGCGAAGATACAGTGCTTTCAATCATCGGAGATCCGGCTACTCTGAGAAGTCTTGTCACATGCTCCAAGGATATAGATTTCACAAAACCCAACACGTTCGCTGCACTGTTAGGTTTCGCAGGGGTAGAAAAGCTGTCTGCAGGTCAAACACATACTTCAGGAAAAACAGTGAATATTCTACACGTTAACGTCATCCGGGTGGAATGCGATCTTACAAGTGGAACTTACGTTAATGGCCAACAGAGCCATACCCTGCACGAGTTCAGCATGATCGTTCCACCAGGCTATAAGATAGTGGAAACACCAAACAATACCATTTACCTTCCAGTCGCGAAACGAGCTATAGACTCAGTCTCTGTACGCTTGGTGGACGAACGAGGCAATAGTGTCAAATTTAGAGGCGAAACCATATCACTACGACTACATATGAAACGTGTTAGCCATGGTGCTGGTTCTTAATAAAACAGCGCTACTAGCTCAACCTCGTTACATTGAGCGAAGATCAGTGAAAGCGTTAAACTCGTGTAATAGGCTCTTTATAAGAATATTGGGCTACTCACTAAGAAAATGAGCGATATTATAGATATAGGAGAAGGAGCAGCGTTCGATTATGCTCTAACCAGTTTCCAGTACCATTCCTACACCTCATATACGCCATTACCATTAGTTTAGGGTAATGAGCTCAGATTTCCTATACAACAGGAGGGACTAAAAACTTGACCTCACCGCTCTTTAATCCACATCAAAGGCCGGCTTCTGCTGACAAACGGACAAGTTGAAAGTACTTCAAGAATAGTCAATAATGGCACTCTACATCTCTTCTCAAGGATCGCTTACGAGTATAAATCGATCAATCTCGATATGTGGATACTTCGACCCAAATCAAGAACTATCTCTCTATTCGAAGAGGTGAGCAGGCTCATCACGAAAACGCAGGATCGAGACAAGACGAAGTAAGTGTGAATGTTGTAACAGGTATCTTTGACGCATGCATTCCACTACGTCACATATTTGGATTCACTGAAGACTATACTCGCATATTGATCAGTGCTAAACAGGAACGCGTTCTTTTCAGATAAACAGCGATAATAATGCCTTAAAAAAAGCTCAGGCCTTACCTGCAGTAGGTGCCGTGGTTCCGGTTCAACCTGCAGATATATCTTCCATGATTGTGCTAACTGAATTCGAATGGCTTATGCTTCATATCAAGACAGATGATATAAACCGTCTTAATCTGCTGAACTTCATCAAGAGCGAATGAGTTATCGATATCCCATTTCGCACTTGGGAACTGTACGAGCAACCAAACTTACCTACCAACAGACAACACGACAGAGCTGTGAAGATATCTATCTTGCTGGAGAAGCCTCGGTATGTAATATTAGCTCTGTAAACCAATCTTTAAACCACAAAAGATAGATAGATAGAAGCAAGTTTGATTATTGCAGCTTACGTGTGGCTAAACTTCACCTGAATTCTGTCATGTACCCCTATGAGGATATGAATCTGAACTTTGGCAAAGACTCATTCTCTAAATTCTACAAGGACTATGCCAACTTTCAGGCCTCCTACTATGGCTCGAACTCTCCTCTACCCATGTTCAATCCAGAATGATTTAAATCAAACGCACCTATCGTAGTTTTTGACGCTAGCCGACAGAAATATACGCTCAAGGAAGGGGTGGTAACCTATCGCATATCCTTTGAGACAGAGCCTGCTATTCCAGAAAATACAAAAGCTTTTTGCTTGATCATCCATGATCGATGAGTTCACTACAACCCCGCAACAGGCAGCATTAAAAAACGTCTACTTAAATGTGTTGTCAGAGCTCTTTCCATCCAAACATGATTATCGATGTGCAAGGAATCACTGCTAACGACGGAAGCCTCGTAGCAAAAGATTTGGCTTTCCTACACTAGGAAAAAGGTTTCATACTTGTTTACGACTATGAGCTCCAGCCTCTGTACTCGTTTATCACACACTCATCAGCAAACCACTAGAAAGCAAGATGGCTGACTAAACATTATCATGAGCTGAAGTGGATTAGCGGAGATGTAGATTACTAAGAGTACAAGAATATCATTAACCATCATCTGGAACGAGAGAAAGTTGTAAGGAGAGTCAGGATATCAAACCCTGTTCTCCGGAGAATAGGAAGTCATCTTATTCTAAAAACTCTATAGTAACACAACGGAAATAACGAAGTTATTGCGTTTCTCTCTAAATGCGCAGGATATACAAACTTTGAACCACATACTTTGAATGGAACAAAACAAAAGGGTGATAAACTCAGAAATATAGAAAGGAGAGAGACGGACGAAGGTGGGAGGAAAGAAAAATGACGCAGGAAGAGCCGCTTGCGGGGAAGGGGGAAAACATGGTTCCTTGGACTGCGGCTAGTCTTCTCTGACGGGAAGTGGGTCACTGGGTCGATCTCAATCTACACTTATTTCTTCGTCAGGTGTAGTTTATGATAGCCCGTGTGGCTGCAGTTAGGCCGCCATCATTGAATTATTTTATTTTCTAACACGTGGCGAACAAATCCAAGAACATCTTGAAATGATGAGTAGATACTAAAGCATCTTCTATTTAAATATATCCGGTTTGATTATATTATTTAGGCTCATCTATTATTTTTATGAGAATTTGTTGTATAGACGTCCTTTACTATTTTTTCTTGTAGGCAGCATGGCAAGTGTATGTAAATTTATCAGACATCATCCAATGTGAAAGGCTATGCGTTAAAGTATTTTATTCCTAAATATGATAATGTTAATCCTCTTCTTAGATATCAGCTACAGTATTTATCAAAAGGCAATTTTTTTTTTGAACAACCAAGTGTTTCAATTTAGGGAGACAAGTGATTGTATCTGACTGCATCTAGTCAGGGGAAATAAACTTTGAGGTAGATTACTTTTAAATATGTTAATATTACTTCTTTCTTTCGTTAATTATCAAAATATTTATATTTAATTGTAGTTGTCCAATTTGTCTGATTGACATGCTACATCTTCCATGATGACTCTTAATATTTCTAACTTGAGATTTATGATGGTATTCATCGCGTTTCTATGTTGGACGCACTTGTTGTACTGACAACCAGATTATTACTATATGTATCTTCTTCAATTTTTAGGTATTGTAAAGTCTATAAATTCCATTGTCTAAATGGAGTTATTTCTATATCTGGAAGGATAAGCGCTCTACGCGATGTTATTGTATTTATGTTCTAATTGTGTATCTTCATTTTTGACTGTTCTAAATAAATTAAACAAACATTGTTATTGTCAGGTAAACTTTCTAACTGATTTTTCTGTCACGCTTACTTATATTTTACAAGCAGTTTACATCAGATGAGCCTCTCGCATGATAACTTTATCTATATTCAAACACTCCTTAGAGTTCTTCATGGAGAGGCTTCCAATAGCGCATTTCTTAAGCCCTTTAGCTTTGAGCGTGTCGCTCTCCTCCTTCACAGAGAAAGCGTATGCCTTTGGTCTTAACCCAACAAACTCAGTAACCAGTTGTCCCTTGTCCTCATCCTTTAACATCCCTAAGACTCCCTTATTAACCAAAGGTATACCGTAAGGATTGTTCGGTTCATAAGATGATGTGCCCAGGTGATCATTAGCTATCGGTATCAGATATCTGTAGGCGTTTTCTACATCAGCTTTATAGAAGAGAGAGTCTGTGTCAGTATAGATCAGTTTGAGCGTGTTGGGTGGGAAAGCCGGGACAATCACCTTATAGTGGAGACCGTAAAGAATCACCTTCGCGATATCAAGAATGGTGAACCCCGCATAGATGGGTTTGTCAAAATAAATCTCGCGTGGATCCATCTTACAATCACTAGATCCTCGGAGATTATGGTACGGTCCTTGAAGTTAGGGATGGCTATGAGGTTGCCAGCTCCTAGCTTACCCTTCCATCTGGTCGTGATCTTTATGTCTCGATAACTACTTTTGTTCGAGATCATACGACCGAAATCCGCATTGTTTGCTAGTTTGAAAAAAAGGTTCTCTAACGGGTTTTTGGCTTTGGTCCTCATCTCTGCATTAAGACTGATGTATTTGGACAGCCAAGGAGCTTGTATGAACGCCAGTACTTTATAGATTCTAGTCAATTTCAGACCCTGTTCCAAACAAAGTTTCAGGGAAGTGTAATGGATAATGTAATTTTGTTTATTGATCAGGGTGGTGAGAAGCTTCTCCTGTTTAGTGAGCGAAGCGGGTGGGATGGCTTTCTCCGGACAGAATGGTAAGTCTGAATGAGAGCACCGTGTAGCTCTTGAGGGTACCATAAGTCTACCTCTAAAATATACCCTGTCACTGCATTATCAGCGATCGACTGTATATAAAGGTTTCTATCTCTCTCCTATCTAACCATTTGAACTCGCCTATTGGAAGGTATCTGAGCATTACCGTGGCATATAACCCAGTGACATCGAGATAGAGCAGAGTGCTCTCTGGTTTGGTTGGATCATAGCTAGTCATATGCTTATTGTTCGCTATCACATCCCTATTGCCTACAGAACATACTCCACCTCGGATAGCGCATTCGATTAACTGGTGCAAGTCGATGTTATCCAGCAATTGAAGTGTGACTCCAGTTACTTTCAAAAGCGCTTGATAAGCTAGACTAGGAGCAGTAAGACTCAATGCAGGATCTAGCTTGTAAGTGTCCATGCATAACTTTCTGAAATTTTCAAAAACGTCTGCTAACAGGATGACAGCTGTCATTAGGTACAAGTTCGAATAATCTTGGAGGGTCTTGCATCCGAATACTTTCTAAACTTTACAGGCCTGCTCATAATCTTGTTGCGATCTGTGAGCATCAATTAGTTTATTGAAAAACTTTTCTTTTGGAGGTAACTGTGTTTCTTTAAGCCGACATAACTATCAATGTGATCATACGGGAACACGCCTTTCCTTCAGACGAGCTCAAATCTCTCTAGGTCTGTGAAACAGCGTTGAGGGGTTTTGAGTTGACCGGGTTTGAGATATGATACACATTTCTCTAGTGAAGTGCATAGGAAACTAAAATTATCGATGATCTTTAGCGTAGTCACATCTCCATTATGTCTGACATATTTCATTATAGCTTTATATTTCTCTTTAGTCTCGACAATAACTTTAACACCACCGGGGTTAATCATACTTTCCTCTCCCGTCACAGCATCAAACACTTTCCGCTCAGCAAGAGATCGTAGCAAAAGATGATTATCATAATTTTTACCAGAGGGAAATAACACATTGATGAATGATGGGTGTTTATAGTTGTGATTACATGCTTGATGAGCAGATCCACGGAAAAGGACTGTAAGATGATTATGATCCCTGACTGTAATATCTTCTCTAGAGTACGGTTTTTTCACAAATATGACAGTGTGTAGCCCTCTTGAACTCGTCTTCTTGACTAGAAGTCAGCGCAATCATGGTTTTGATGTTCTTGTAGATGTCAAGCACACTTTTGGCTCACTAGAGCATCAATTAATTGATCGTACAATCTTCGCCGGTGAATCTCATATTTTGGATAAATTATCGTCATAACTTCATTTTAAGTATATCCCTGCGGAATGAGCGACATGTTTTTGAACATTCTGAATGTACGATTTGGACTGGTCAGGCTTGCACGTTTCGATCGAAATAAGCGCACTCTCCAAATCAGCATAAATAATGAAGGGTATCATCTCCTTCTGTCTATGATCTTTGAAGGAAAGAAACCGCTTATCTCCTTGCAGGAAAGTACTACGTACAGCAGTAAACTTTCCACAAGTGATCTTATACTCAGTTAGTTTCTCCTCTGTTAGGTAGCCCGTTAAACATCGTTTGCAATAAAATCTATGGAGCTTCCATGACGTTGACGTTTGTGAGCTTACTAAACGCAACAAGTTCACGATAGCACTAAAATGAGATCGGTCAGAATTGTGAATCCTTATCATTAACAGGTTCCATGTGCTAGAAGATTCTTTGACGTCGGTCTAGAACTGAACATTTCTGCTGATTCCTTTGGTAAATTTAAATCTCTTGCAAAATCATTGAGATCATGCTCTCAAAATAGTTGAGGACTGAAATCAATATTTTCGGGTATGTAGACTTCAATTTCCATATTATCTACCACTACATTTTCCAATACAAATAGAGAATAGGCAGGCCATCTCCGTGTGCGGCTGTTTTAATAGCAGATAGAATATTAGAATATTAGGATATTAGGATACACGATTCCCTTCATACTCTTTGCACTCTATCCCTCTACATTAACTAAGCAAAAATAACAGTCCCGTCAAACCATAGGAACTGAAAATAATATATATTTCTTTATACCCTTTTTCCACAATATCAATGCTTCAACTAAGGTTCAGTAAACGTTATTGTTTATTTTTAATAACGTTTCACTCAAAAATAAGCATATTGCAAATTTTTTTAACTTTTTAAATCTCTTGTCTTTTCTTGAGGACTATATAACCGCCACAAATATAACAAAATAAATTTGGGTTGTTTGAAAACTTATGCGAACACATTTTACTCCTATTTTAGCGCAAGTTTGACATAATAATCTCCAAACAAAAGTGAGCTCACACTGTTAAAACTGTTTAAAGGAGCTATCAAGGTAAACAATTACTGAAGGCAGTGTGCCCACATAATCTGATGATTTAGTCTACAAACTCCCCAACATTTACGCCTATCTTAATATATTCAATAATTCATATCCTGATCTCAACTTAAATGATTTGTGAAAAAACTGTACATGATAGAAGGAAGGGGGTGATTCTAAAATCAGCATAAATAAATGGTAAGAAACTCCGCACGGACTTTATCACTCTATTGTTTAAAAATTGAGATATTTATTCAAAGCTCGTAATATATATTAAAGAAAATATTATACACTATCAAACCCGAGCAAATGTTGTGCTATACGTAAATTATTTTTTTACTCCCGGTTTTAGTTTTATAATTTTATTAAAAAAAAATAAAGTTCTCATTTGTATATTTGGGTCTATAAAAAAGATCGATATTAGGTTAACAAGGTTCAACACCTCGTATTAAAATTTCAACTTCCGGTTAAAATTTTCGACATTTTATTAGGAGTTTCATATCTTATGGTTATCGCATTGCTATTAAATTCCTCATTTATAAATTTAGACCGATAAAAAGGTAAATATGACTTTTGAGTCTAAAATGATAGAGTGAGATCATTGCTGCACAAATATTTCCCCTAAGAGGTTAAATGAAATAGAACATGAAATTTTAATTATTCTATGTCATAACCTTTGGCTTTAAAACTTAAATAGTATCTCTGTACAGCTAAAGCTCAAAAAATTATATTAATATATTTGCCAATATCTCAGAAACTATTGATTGTATAAGGAAATATTTTGATTAAAAGTTTTTTTATATTTAATAGTACTACAATTTTGCAATGATAAGTTATATAGTATCCCAAATAGTTGCGGAGATACGGAAATTTCCGCTTCTGTAAATAACCCTAAATTCATTTACATGGGAAAATGAAAATAGCCATTTTATTTATAATCTGAATCAACGCCTAGATACGAATTTTAATCAAAATCGTTAAAGCTTATTTTGAAAAAAATTGTCCTTTTTTTCTATTTTCTCCTTTATTTAAAATACACTTAATTTTAGGGTTAAACAGACACACAGATAGACGGCATTGCCAAAATCAATTTTTAAAGTTCGGAATGTCATGACATTTTGACATCCATTAACATCTCGTGTTTTTGGGTTGTTTTTTTACGGTCGCAATACTTTACTTTACCTTTAGTGTTCGAAAAGTTAAAAAAACACAAATATTTGCGTATAGCTTGAAAAACACTGGCCTTATAAAATATGTTTCAAATATAATATTTCATTTTGACGGAAAATTGAGAGTAGCCATTTTGTTTGTAATATTGATCAATGCTTGGAAATGGAATTTAATTATCATCGTTAGAGCAGATTTTGATAAAATAGATTGTTTTCTCTCTTTGCCCTTAAGAAAACTACCCTTTATTTTAGGGTTAGATATCCAATAAAAAAAATCTATTCCGGCAACCCTATAAAAACCTTAGATACCAAGTTTCAGCCCGATCAGTAAATTGTTTAGGCTCTAGTTCTAGGCATAGACAGACAGACAAACAAACAAACAGAAATGGAAAAAAGACTTTTGCTTATTTGGGTGCTCGTGAAACGTCGAAATTAATCAAAATCTTTAGTTCGATTTTTTTTGACGATCACAAGACTTCATCTATCTGCAAGGTAGCGAGGAAGTAAAAATGAATGAATAAAAAGCCATTTGTTTACAAACATAGAAAAACATGCAGACCCCTGAATGTACCATATAGAAAGAGTTTAACTGACATGTCTCAGTTGATGGTAAATGTAAGGTAAATACCCGTATATGGAGTTTTAAGATAGGGGTTTCAAGGAGTTCCTACAAAGGTTTCGGATGGGAAATGTCAATGCAAAGGCTCATTTGGAGTGTCATCGTATCATTGAGGCCAACGAGGTAATGCAAGTAAAAACAAATTTAAAATAGAGTAAGTTTTAACATGATATGGTAGTTTGCATGCATACATAAAACTCTAAGCCAGAGCGGTATTCACCTAATTTTGTCCTTTCAGTGATATTGATGATTTTTAAGGTAGTTTTTTCCATTGTCATAATATATTTTAACGTTTTGACATATCTTTGATTCAAAATAGCCCTTTGATGCTAATAATCAAAAGTTTAAAATTCCTCCATGGTTAATGAAAGGTGTTTATTTAATCTTACAAAGAAATCACATTGGAGATACACATGCTTATTTACAAGTTCAGCATATATTTAACAGAGGCCCTACTTGGCCTGTGCCTCAATTTATGAGCAGCCCAGTCAATAGTATTAAATAAGCCTTTGTCGAGTATTGTTGTTCTCGTTGAATAGTTTAAAGAATATTATATATTATCAGTTCGTGACCTGTACACGTGTGTTATTTTATTTTCTAATCTGTTTTATATTCTACGGGGTAAAATTGTAATTTGTATTCTTTAGTATTTGCTGTCTAAGACTACATATATTTCTCAAAATAATATAATGACTTTTGAAATTAAGACTACTAAAACAAACTTTAATTATATAAAGGAAATCCATGAATTAGAGAACATAAATGTGGAAAATCATCAAATATGTAAATAGATTAAAAATGTGTTCATTTAAACATTTAAAAGTAGCATAAACAGTTTATTTACAGAAGTTTCGTGGCATCTAATATTTTCTATAAGGGAGGAACGTAGGAGAATAAATCACAAATTACTGATAAGTTTTCTCAGCTGGAAATCTCTATTATTAATAAATAGCCTACGCAAATTGAATTCATATATTTTTTAATATTTGGACCAATCTAAGTACAAAATCAATTATTCTTCCTGGGTTTTACTGTGTATGGCTTAAGATTTTATAATAGTTTTGTTTTAAATTTTGAATAGTGTAAAAAATATATAATAATGTTAGTGTAAAAATAAAAACAAATATTTATTTTTAAATATTATACAAAAATTAGACACACTTAGGTGCTTCCAACGCAAGTAGATAATTTTAAATAATTGGTATTTCATTGACTACTAAATTAATTATTTTATCACTAACCCACATGTAAAAATAAATATGTTACATAAACAACAAAATAGAATACATATTGTAGAAGGCCTATTTCCCAGGTATAACGATCAAGATAGTGAGTGGTAGAATGTTTAGACTGTACATACATAAGGAAATAAGAGAAATAATCGGATTATAAGGTTTTGACTGCCAATTACACTAGCTAATAAACATTAAGTATGTTAGCTATGGATAAATGTCACTCTCAAAATTACACCCTTAAATATATATATTTTTAAATTTATATTATTGATTTCTAGTATTTTCAAATGTATATTTTATATTAGAAGGGAGACTGGGGAAGGGTTTAACCAAATTTACATAAAAATTTTCACACATCATTTTTATGAAATAAATAAATATAAATTATAGACATATACATAAGTGTTTCAAATTTAAAATTTGAAATTAAATTTCTTGTGGCAGAATGTAAAGTGATTGTATTTAATTTTAAATGTGGCATGGCAGCGAACTTAAGACGCGGCGTGCGTTGCAACACCGGATGGGGTACATTGCAACACATTTTTACAATCACAACCATTATTAAGAAAAGCAACATGTGGAAGTGCATTTACTATACATTTATAATTAGTTACGTTCCTACAGTTAAATGTCAGAATCACATTTTATACATAAGATATAATAATGCTAAATGATGGACATAAATAACAACAATAGTGTTAATACATCAGGATAAGTTGTAACCATTGTTTCAAGACGCGGGGGTGAGTTGCAACACGCTCCACCAGCTCTTATCTTAGAAAAAATAAATTGTAAAATGGTAATTAACTTACCCGTTAAATCGCAACTCAAATAAAACATAGTTGTTTTAATTCAACAACATTACAAAACATTTTTAAAAATGTTTACTTTAAACTGTTAAAAAACATGAAACCTTAAATAATGTAGTTGAGACTGTTGGAAACACTGCTGATAATAATGTCGAGCCAAGAATGCACCGGGGCTGAGTAATGGTGACACTATTCAAGACCAACAAGTTAAGGTCAATGTCACGTTGTTTGACTTTGCTGGTATTGAAATAAGCCGACTGTTGCAACCTGCCCCGGTTGCAACTCACCCACATTCAAATATCGTTACTCTATTATGGTTACAAAATCACACCACCAAGGGAAAAATATGTAACTCGACTAGTGTTGAATAATGTCGATATGGCTTCAAAATAAGTTTTGTATTAGAAAATATAATATTATTCAATTAATACTTATTACAAATATGTCTTAAAACTATTTTCGATGGCACATTAAAGATGCAGTAAACAGCTGGTCACAAAGCTATAGCTCAACGCTCTCGCTCGGCAAGACAGACGACTTCAAATGTCTTTTGAGTAGCTTGGGTTTCCTTTTCACAACGGACTTCTTGTTTAGAGCCAATATTGGGCAACGGTTTACTTTTTGTTCCACTTGGCAATCTGCTGTCTCAATATCTACACTGCCATCATATTTTGGATAAACATTGACGGTCAAGGCTACGTTCGTCACAATGTCTCCGAGCCTGATTTTAGGAAATCTTAGTGCTACATTTCCATTCATCAGTCCAACACGTACGCTTTCGACGCTTACCTATAACATACCAAAATTACCAATTATGCTTTTATTATTTATTTAATATTATAAATAGCCTTTAAAATCATTCACTAAACACAATAATTAAATTAATTTATAGTAATCCCAATGTGTCGGTCATTGGTGCGTTGAACTCAAAGTAGGGGATGTATCAGTCTGCATTGGTCCTGGGAATTACCAACTTATCTTAACTCCCTCCTCTCAAATTATCAATAGCTTCCACTCATCCCTCCAAAACCTAACATTCCTTCATCCCCCCTGCATTTTCCTTCTTTGGTCCTTGGAATCTTATATTCCACCCCTCGGGTGGCGAAATTATTTACATTAGATCCTTTCCACATCCCTTGAGCTCCCACTCACTAGTGGCTTGTGTCAAGCCTTTCATTAATTAGTACTCTATTACATTATACAACTAAAGAACAGCGGGTTAATAACGGTGTCTCAAAGATTATTAAAAACTCACTAGACTTGATCACGACTATCATAAGAAAATACTCCCTCACCCTTTTACCGTGTTACTAGTTCCTTTTAACGGTGTTGCATACTTGAAACATTCTAAGCTACTTCAACAGGTGAGCTGCATCTTACTTAACGCACTCAAGTAGGGAAAATCTCTCTATAAAACGACTGACCCCACTGGAAGTTGAAATTAGTTATTTGTGTCATGAGGTATTGTTATTTCCTATCGCTTGACTGAATTGCCTTTGAGCTGTGTAATGTTATGTTTGATTAAAATCATCTAGCTCTTTAAAATAAACAAAATATGTTCGACTGGTATGTGTCCATTTAAGATATAGTGAAATAAATACAATTATATTTCGTACCGGTGGCTGAGTGGTCTAAGGCGTCAGATTGGCATTGCCCTTGGACACGGTTGACGAGGAGGTAAGGTCAAATGCACTTGGGTTTGGTTTCCTAGACACAGCTTTAAATTGGTTTTACCAAGCTCTCTCTACACTTATAAGAGTGAGTGTCGTATGATCTCTCCACTCATCTTTGATACTTGGTTGTACTCCCCCTGCGTATCTTTGGTAGAGTAGATACTAGATACAGATAGAGGCTGCTAACTATAAAATGTCAAACCTAGCATTGAGGAATAGTAGTAATCAAAATAATCTTGTTTATAATAACTTTAATCTGGCAACACAATTCATAGAACAGCAGGTCACGCCCTTTACAAGTGACTAACTAATTATAAAATTAGAACTCACGATTATAAAATGATGTCATTCTCGTTAGTCTTGGAGGGAAGTGCTCAGCTCAGGACCAGATGTTTGTGGGTTCAAACCTAGCCGAGGTCAATGTATTTTTACTGAACAAAGAGTAAATAAAACTGTCGGTCCCATGTCGATTGTGGCATATACCATGTATCTTATAGAATATAACTTTCCATCGCTAAAAAACTAGAGAAATCTTGCAAAGGTTGTGAAATAATCAAATAAAGGTTTTTAGAGGTTGCAGAAGCATTAGTTGCCCATTTTAAAAATAAATGTGATATATATGCAATAACTGTTTGAATTTAGAAGATGTTTGGACTATTCCTCCCCCAGAAAATTTGTGAAAAGTGATGCCTACAAAATATAAGTGTTGCGGTCCCTATTTGGATATTTTGTAAAATCACATTCCTCTAGAAACGACAGTATTGAGAAATTGTTTTTCATTATAATTATTATTAATAATGATAATAAAAAATATTGGATTCTCTTTGGTGGCAGCATGGTCTAAGGCATCACACTTTAAATAGAACGTACTACTGATGAAGGGTATTTCTCTGTTCGAATCCTGGTCGGGTTGGTGAGTATGGTTTTTACTAAATGGTTCTCCACTCTCACTTGACACAAATGCAGGTACACTTCCTTTATATTCAGCCTTTCTCTTTCCTAATACACTATCGTGACTAGCCTAGTAGACCTGGGCAGGAGGTAAATTTGGGGATAGACCAATATATAGGGCTGTGTTTCTTGCGGACACTGGAAACTGTCTTTTAAAACATATACAGTACACACATGTATCACATTTATCATATTTTTATCACTTATCACCATTTTAATTGATCTCAAGCTGATCGACATTGCTGACTGTTGGTCAAATTATCTAAATATATTATCGCATCTAAATAAATATACAATATACATTTCAACCAGACATCATTAATTTCTTATTTTTGTTCATCTAAATTTGAAGGCATGGCTAGGTCGGTTTAAATTTCTTGTATATAAGGGAGAAAAAAAAATCTAAATAGGGTAGGTTGTTTATAGGTAGGGGCAATGTGACACCATTCGATTCCCCCCTCTCACCCCACCCCCACCCCTTTTTGGATTCCCCTGTTATTAAATACATCAATTTGCAGCCTATCTCAAGAACAAAGTCAAGTTTATAAACCACTTTATTTTAATACGAAATAAATAACACCCTCTTACATAATGAGTATTTGTTTGAATCTAGTTCTAATATAATAGTTAAATGATATTTAGAAATATCAATCAACTACAAAAAGTAGAGAAAAGTTTTTTTTATCACTTTCTGCTTTATCATAATTTAACACTATTTCAATGTTATCACTTACCACGATATTTTTAATCGACATTATGAAGTGTCATGGCATACCTTCCCCCGGTAAGAACGCTTATCACAATAATATTCATTAATAATGGCTTCATCATCTCGGCAATAATATTTGAGTGTTAAAATACTTTTAAATTGTTCAATTAAAATACTAGCAGTTTACATTATAATTAGTAGGACTATAAAGGGGTCAGGCACTACAAAACAAATGTAGGGCGCAATTAAGCATGATTTAAAAAAAAAGTGTGAAGTTATAAATAACAACGCACCTTTTCAATATCATTTCTGAAGGAGAATCTGTATTAGTTAATAAAATTGATGCCCATACAGGAATTTGAACCCTTGTCCTCTGGCGTAGCTTACCGTATATTCAATCATGTTTACCTCCCAACGTGCTCAATAAAGTCAAGTGATACTATTCAATCGATTCACCTACCTTAAAACATAATTCCTATTTTCTTATTAACATTTTAAGGTAATGCTATAAAAGGGTTCCTTACCGTGTGTGCTAAACTCTAAAAATAAACATTTAAAAATGATATGCAACATATTGAAACAGCTTCCAGAATAGGCCATATTTGTTGGGTTGGGGAAGTAGCTAATCTTTCGTAGTTATGGTTTTTTCTCATTATATAATCGTTTTTTAACATCGCGTCTTACTACCCGTTTGGGCTATACGCTTATTTTTTTAAACCCTTTTAAAATATATCTCAATCCCTCAATTTTTACCTCTCCCTCTATTTATATATGTATAACCCACACGCCTCCACCGTGGTTCGGATTCCACGTTAAACTGTAGGTCCTTCATCTCAAAATCACTCTACCATTACACATTAGCATAAGTGCGTACAACCCGAACGGGTAGTAAGACGCGGTGCTAATAATAATAATAATAATAATAATAATAATAATAATAATATAACTCACACCGGGGGTTTCGCAGACAAAGGTGTGAGTCTTGACTGGTTTCGTTTGCCGGTGATGGGGAGATTGGGGCTATAATGTCTACCCGGTATCCTGAGGTTTATTTTCCTAAATGGTTTCCAAATCTCCCCTCACGAAAATGCCAGTGCACTTCCTCTGATAGCCCGAATGGTTAGTAAGACGTGGAGCATAAGGCATAGAACCTGTAAGATGCTCGAATACAGCCTTAATGAAGCATTGAGAAAAAATAGAAAATTAAACTTGTACAACTCGCTTCGGTGGTCGCATGGTCTAGGGCATCACTCTCGCAATAGACTATACTGCCGGTGACGGGGTCAACGTGTTTCTATCCTGTTTGGGTGGGGTGAAATTGGTTTTCACTAAATGGCTTCCCCTAAATGATTTCCCACTCTCTCGTCACGAAAATGTGATAGCACTTCCTCTAAATTCAGACTTTATCATCCCTAGTCCATTGTCGTAATTAGTACGTAAGCGTATAAGTTGAACGGGTAGTAAGACGTGGTGCTAAAATAAAAAGATAAAATTTAAAATATCAAACGCCCTCGACACCTAAACACAGCCCAAACTGAAACATAATTATAACATTTATTAAAATTGGCATTATTATTTTAAAAGTTTTAAAATAGAATGAAAGAGAAAATGAGTAGGCCTAACAAATTTTTAATATTTTGATCTTAGCTAGACGTTTTGAAAAAGTATCAATTACGTTGTTTTTTTTATAAACTGGTCACACACACTCTTTAATACATGAAAATCTTGCATTCTTACGCTACAATTTTAAAGCGGACCAATATAATCTGGCCTATTTCAAATAAACTTTGTTCTACCTAACCGGATATTAATGATCTAAATTTAACCTTCCTTAGTTTAGCCAAACAAAAAGTTCAACATAGACCTTTGAGCCATGCTCGCCTATTACCTAAATAGAAGGAGAGGATAGAACTGTAGTAGTTCACTGCACTAAACTGCTTGTTTATTTTTTTCTGACCTTTCTCCTCTTCACCTGCTGAGTACACTTACGCTACCGTTTATTATTTGCGCCAGAACAGCTTTGGTTTAAATTTTAAAATATCTTTTGTTATTTTCTAATCTTGTTAGACATATTAACCAACGAATTTTTTAATCTCGACAATTGCACGAAGATTCCCACTTGTCGTTTTCATGAATAAACTAAACGTAATATATTAAGCTGTATTATTATTATTATTATTATATTATTATTTAGCACCACGTCCTACTACCCGTTCGGGTTATACACTTTAAGTACTAACTACGCCAATGGGATAGGAATTGTAAAGGTTGAATTTAGAGGAAGTGAAACCACATTTGCGTGGAGGAAGAGTGGAAAACCATTTATGAAAAACCACCCTAAGTTCACCCGACCAAGATTCGAACCTCGATCTATATCTATTAAGCTGTAGACGATTTTAAAAATGTTTCAATAGAAATACTATTCAATATACCTAATTTTTATATATTTCCTATATACAGTATATAGAAAGAAAGCGAGATACTATCTAAGACTAGTCCTACCAAGGGGTTTTGTTTCTTCAGGTTTACCAACTAAATATGTTTGTACATGCTTGTCACCACTCATACGTGCCACATGGCTACCCCACCTCATCCTGCATGCCTCGATTATACTTACGTGTTTGGGGATTTATATCAATCATTAAGATCTTCATTATGTAGCTCTCTCCATTCTCCTGTTTGTTCACTCCTTTTAAGTCCAAATATTTGTATCAGCACTTTGTTGTTAAAAACTCTAAATGTATTATCTTGGTACAAAGCTAGAGACCAAATATCCATCAAGAAAGACGAGTGTGCTCAAAGTTTTATACAATAATTACTGCTTGTTTGAGTTTTACCTCCTCTGGAATTGCACTCCATTCTAATAGCGTAGTTCCCAATAATGATAGAACTTGCATTAATTAGTAAACGTCTTCAAAACGCACATTGTTGCTCTATATTATGTAACCATAGGAATATAATATTTCGACACAGTCACGTACAGGGCTGGACTCAAGGCTCTGGAGGTGCCAGAGATGTACACAAATTTGGTGCCTAAACATTAAACAAATACTTTTTTATTTCAATCTTTCGATATTATTTTTTTCCTTTGGGCCTACATAATTAAAGGTTAAGATTCAAGGTTTTGTGTCGATTACAGTGAATTATTTGCCCACCTCAGTAGTCGCTTGGTCCAAAGAGTCAACTACAGCGTCCATAATCTCCACATCCTTATAATAATAATAATAATAATAATAATAATATTTAGCACCGCGTCTTACTACCCGTTCGGGTTATACGCTTTAAGAACTAATTACGCTAATGTATTAGGAATTGGGAAGGTTGAATTAGAGGAAGTGAACCCGCATTTGCGTGGAGGGAGAGTGGAAAACCAATTTAGGAAAAACCACCCCCAGTTCAGACCGAGATTCGAACCTCGATCTTCCCGTCCTCAGCAGTAGAGCTTCAACACGACAAGCGCGTTAGCCAACTACGCCACCGAGGCGGGTCACATCCTTATAGTCCTTAACGGTTCTTAGGAATAGAATTCCCGTATGCACAGTCCGTATCTGTACTTATGTGACCGTACTAACCAATAATCAAGTTGGAAACAACGTCCAGTTACACTCTTCGAAAGAAAACTTTCTAGAGATAGGCGCAAGCAGACGTCATCTTTGAAACAGACAAGATCATAGATGAACGATTATTAACTAACACAGTAACTACACAACATATTTTGAATTTTGATAAAACATCCAGGATAGGCTATATTTGAAAGGTGGGTTAAGTGCATTCACAAATAATATATTTAAAACACGAGCTATATTTCATTCACGACCTTAGTTTATTTGAATGACAGCTCAAAAAGTTATTAAAAATAGTCCCTAATATATCCCTACGCCAACAGCTAACATCTATCACTTTGGATGACTGTAATGAAAACAGATGTTAATATAATATTATTCATGAATGTGATAGTTAACCACAGTAATTTAGGACAATATTATCCATATATTTATTTGAGTTCGGACACAAAGTTTATTTATCGTTTTATTCCACTTAAAAAAATACTGTTCACATCGCTTTCACAAAAGGTCTAATGAACATAGCTTCAAAATGGCGACCGATGAATTTAAACCATGTGGTTGAACATGACAGAAACAATTTTTTTTTTTTTTTTACAAAAATGCTCCCGCGCATTGGATGGTAATATTTTATTTGATTAAATATTTCGAAATATGTTAAAATAATCATAAAATAATGTATCATTAATAAAAAATGACAAGTAATTTCTCTTTCCCAAGTAAATACAATATCTGTATTAAAAGTTATTATTGCACACGGTTCAAAACAAAGAATAAGTACTTTTAATTATCTTTAAAATATTGTTTCGAGTTGGATAAATAAAAATTATTAAAAGTAATGGAATAGTTTGAGAAAACTTAAGTTTATGTTATTTTTAATGTAAAATATGACAGGACAAAGTGTTGGAAACCCCAAACCTAGACATATGATTTTTGGACTGTCATCCAGGTAAAAGCCCATCGTGAACAGACTCTAGTTAGGGTATTGGTTATGAATCCTATGATAATGCCATTGGCGCGCATTTCCAAGCACGCGCACGCTTACTTTGCTGTGATTGGAAGTCCGTGGGAAGTTAAAGTTGAGTCAACATCAACGGAGTGGTGAGGACTAAGGAATTAAGAATAAGGACTGTGTAGACAGTGCACTCCATTAGTATGGTATCTTACGGAGTACCACGCACAAACGGGGCTTAAGATTCTACTCTCACATTAGAACTGGACTAACGATGAGAGGGAGATCATGGTTCGACCTCAATATAGTGGTCTTTCCTAAATGGTGTATCACTCTCTTTTTTTCATGCAAATGCTGGTACACTTCCTCTAAATCCAACCTTCCTCATACCCAACCCATTAGTGTGATTAGTACATAAGCATACAACCCGAATGAGTAGTAAGACGCAGTGCTAAAAAGACTATTTGAACAGTCCAAATCTGCCTAAAGAAACGAATAACTTACTTCATTTGTTCCTGCTACCAGCCAATGCTGTAAACACAGACAACGAGGGTTGACCCTGTTCCCTAACTTGCTGATAGATAGCAGCACAGACGGATAGCAGAGGGGTAGAGGGGTGTATAGCCAGCCAGTAGGGTTATAATAAGCAGCTTATAGTAAACTGTAGTAGCCTGGGTAGCAAAACAAGTCGCTCATACGACAGTTAAATTGACATTCACTTGTTTTCAAACGTTGTAAGACTCTTCTTATTTATACTAAGCTCAGTATTTAAATAAACATTTTTCGTTCATTCAAATTATTATATAGTTTTTATAAAAACTCACCCACATATTTTAGTTACTTTTGTAACAAAGTTAGGATTAAAATTAATTTATCTACTGTTTCCGTGCCGTCCCTCTCCCTTGTACTGTGTATATTTTTTACGGTCCTGGCGACCCATCATGTGCAACGGGGTGGTTTTTTTTATATACTTTTCCCACCCCCAAACTACAGACGGTACATTTCAGCCTACAAGGGCGCCATATTATGTCTTTGTGAAATTATGTTGCATGTTCAATGTCGTGTCTGTTCTCGAGAGCCCTTCGGGGCTGGTGTCAACTGTTTGTCCCGTTATGTTTTTTCGTGTATTATTAATGTTTTATTGTTAGATGTTTAAAAATTAAATAAACCCTTACAAACAAACAAATAAAATTAATTTATATTGTCTTTAGCTCTATCTGAGTTAGCCCACATAAAAGGTTATGAAGTCTAGTGTGCATGGCTCTTTTGAACCAGTTTGTTTGCCTTTGAATGGAAAGTCAGTTTTTCAACTCCAGCCGAGTGCGCTAAGTGAAAGAATTGTAGAGAGGATCCTTATACTGTGAATGCTTTTAAACACACGATTTATCACTATTATCTCATCCTTGTCCATACTAATGGGAGTACACTTCCTCTTAATGACCCTTCTCATCCTTAATACAGTCTATTAAACTGCTAGTGGCGCTTGTGTTTAACGTGTACTGGGTAATCTGCTAATCAACTTATTAAGTCAATATAAATTTTCATGAGCAGGTCAGAAATAAGTAAGGATTTTCGAAAAAAGTTGCTTAGGAAGATAATTGGTCCAAAAAGGAATGAAGGTATTGGGGCGTGGATGAGATTACATAATCATGTGTTACATACCCTGTACGCATCATAATACATTTTTAGGATGATTAAGTCTTGTAGATTATGGTGGCCAGGACATGCAGCGTTAATTAGAGTATCTAGATCCTTGTTCAGGGTATTGACTGGCAAACCACATGGGAAGAGACCTCTGGGAAGACCTAGATGAGGATGGGAGGCTAACATTAGAATGGAACTAAAGAGATAGGGTGTAATGAGGTGGACTGGATAGAACTAGCTAGAAATAGGGATAGGTTGTAATGAGGTGGGCTGGATAGAACTAGCTCCAGATAGGGTTAGGGTGTGATGAGGTGGGGTGGATAGAACTAGCTCCAGATAGGGTTAGGGTGAGATGAGGTGGGGTGGATAGAACTAGCTCCAGATAGGGATAGGTTGTAATGAGGTGGGGTGGATAGAACTAGCTCCAGATAGGGTTAGGGTGAGATGAGGTGGGGTGGATAGAACTAGCTCTAGATAGGGATAAGGTGTAATGAGGTGGACTGGATATAGCTAGCTATAGATAGGGATAAGGTGTAATAAGTTGGACTGGATATAGCTAGCTATAGATAGGGATAAGGTGTAATGAGGTGGACTGGATATAGCTAGCTATAGATAGGGATAAGGTGTAATAAGTTGGACTGGATATAGCTAGCTATAGATAGGGATAAGGTGTAATGAGGTGGACTGGATATAGCTAGCTAGAAATAGGGATAGGTTGTAATGAGGTGGGCTGGATAGAACTAGCTCCAGATAGGGATAGGGTGTAATGAGGTGGACTGGATATAACTAGCTCTAGATAGGGATAAGGTGTAATGAGGTGGACTGGATATAACTAGCTCTAGATAGGGATAGGGTGTAATGAGGTGGACTGGATATAACTAGCTCTAGATAG